>JASDQU010307538.1:0-23385 GCA_032191745.1 Picea mariana
AAGGTGCTACAACTACTAAAGGAGCAACAACTATATGCCAAGCCATCCAAATGCTTCTTTGGAGTGAAGGAGGTAGAGTATTTGGGTCATATTGTATCTCATGAAGGTGTCAAGGTAGACCCTAACAAGATTAAGGCCATGATGGACTGGTTGATTCCCAAAACATTGAAGAATCTTAGAGGATTTTTGGGTTTGACAGGTTATTACCACAAGTTTGTTTAGCACTATGGAATAATAGCAGCACCTTTAAAAGCACTAACTAAGAAGGATGCATTTTCATGGACTCCAGAGGCAACTAAAGCTTTTGAACAACTTAAAGAGGTGATGTGCAAAGCCCCTGTCTTGACCACTCCAGACTTCACAAAAACCTTTATTGTGGACTGTGATGCCTCAGAAAATGGAATTGGTGTTGTCCTAATGCAAGAAGGAAGGCCCTTGGCAATACTACATGCATTGAAGAAATGGCGTCCTTACCTAATAGGTAGGCACTTCAAGATCAAAACAGATCATGATAGTATTAAATACTTCTTGGAACAAAGACTATCTTCAGAAGAACAACAAAAATGGGTAACCAAGATATTGGGTTATGATTTTGAAATCATCTATAAAAAGGGAAGCAAAATGTTGTGGCAGATGCACTCTCAAGAAAGGATGAAGATGTTGAGACCTTTCTCTGTGCTATCTCGAACAGCCAACCCGATTGGATAAAAGAAGCAAGGGATGAATGGAAGAATGACGAAAAAGTGTGGACTCTCATTCAAAGGTTGCAGTAGAATTCCAGTGCATCAGATACATTTACATGGAAAAATAATTCACTATGGTACAAAGGTCGCTTATATTTATGTAAGAACTCCCAACTCAAACAAAAGGTACTATTGGAATTGCACACCTCTCTAGTAGGAGGGCACTCGGGATTTTTGAAAACCTACCATAGAGTCAAGAAGAATGTTTTTTGGAATGGCCTTAAAACTGATGTTCAAAGGTTTGTGGTAGAATGTTTGGTTTGCCAACAAAATAAGGTGGAAACAATTAAGACCCCAGGTCTTTTACAACCATTAGCCATCCCAAGTCAGTGCTAGGAAGAGGTTTCCATGGATTTCATCGTAGGGTTACCGAAGTCTAAAGGAAAGAGTGTCATCATGGTGATTATTGATAGACTGACCAAGTACACACACTTTTGTGCACTCTCTCATCCCTTCAAATCTAGTACAGTTGCCACTGCATTCATGGAGATAGTTCAAAATCTACATGGCAGCCCAAAGATTATTGTAAGTGACAGAGATCCCATCTTCATTGGACATTTTTGGACAGAATTATTTTCTTGTTTGGATACTCAATTGGCTCATAGCTCATCCTATCATCCTCAATCTGATGGACAAACCAAGATAGTGAACAAATGTCTGGAAGGCTACCTTCATTGCTTTGTCTCTGATAAACAAACNTCAGATACATTTACATGGAAAAATGATTCACTATGGTACAAAGATCACTTATGTTTATGTAAGAACTCCCAACTCAAACAAAAGGTACTATTGGAATTGCACACCTCTCCAGTAGGAGGGCACTCGAGATTTTTAAAAACTTGCCATAGGGTCAAGAAGGATTTTTTTTGGGATGGCCTTAAAACTGATGTTTAAAGGTTTGTGGCAGAATTTTTGGTTTGCCCCAACAAAATAAGGTGGAAATAATTAAGACCCTAGGTATTTTACAACCATTAGCCATCCCAAGTCAACGCTAGGAGGAGGTTTCCATGGATTTCATCACAGGGTTACCGAAGTATGAAGTAAAGAGTGTCATCATGGTGATTGTTGATAGACTGACCAAGTACTCACACTTTTGTGCACTCTCTCATCCCTTCAAAGCTAGTACAGTTGCCACCGTATTCATGGAGACAGTTCAAAAGCTACATGGCAGCCCGAAGATTATTGTAAGTGACAGAGATCCCATCTTCACTGGACATTTTTGGACATAATTATTTTCTTGTTTGGGTACTCAATTGGCTCATAGATCATCTTATCATCCTCAATTTGATGGAAAAACCGATATAGTGAACAAATATCTGTAAGGACACCTTCATTGCTTTGTCTCTGATAAACAAACACAATGGTTCAAATGGTTACCCTTGAAAGAATGGTGGTATAACACTTCCTTTCATACTGCAACAAAAATGACACCATTTATGGCACTCTATGGATACCACCCTCCTTCCATCACTTCTTCTCTAAAAGAAAACTCTAAGTTTCAAGCAGTGGAAGATCACATCGAGCATCAACAACAAGTTCTCCAAATATTAAATGACAACCGGACCATGGCACAGAATCACATGAACAACAAGCAGATCAACATCGTAGTGAAAGAAGTTTTGAAGTAGGGGAATGGGTGGTTTTAATACTACAACCATACAAACAGATGTTCCTCAAGCAAGCCAAGAAGGATAATAAATTATCACCAATGTACTATGGCCCTTATAAGATGTTGCAAAAGATTGATACTATGGCATACAAATTGGCGTTGCCTGCATCTTCACGAGTACACCTAGTTTTCCATGTTTCATGCTTAAAGAAGGTTATAGGTGACAATATCCCAGTCCAAAATATATTTCCATAACTTGACGAGGAAGGAAAAATCATATTGGATCCTGAAGCCATCACTGACACAAGAATTCGTCAATTGAGGAATAGATCCATTTCAGAGTATCTCATTAAATGGAGGAAACTACTGGATGATGATTCCACTTGGGAAGATGAGTCTTTTATACAGAAGAATCCATATTTACTCAAGCGTTATGGACGACACTTGTCTCAAGGGGAGGGGCATGTTAAGCCCCAAATAGTGGCTCATTACCCCTTAATTGGGGCATATTACATTAGTAATGCTATTTTATGTATGTCATCTTTATTCCATTAGTTGTAATTATACCTCATAGTATCCTATATAACAAGGAGACATTTTCATTTGGAATCATCTTGTAATTGAACATTTATGTGGGCATAAGGAGGTCACCACCTTGAAGAGGCTTATTATTTGAATTTCTGTCTTTTTCAAGGAATTGAGTACTTATTCTGAGTTTTTTCTATGCTATATTGATATTTGGTTCCTAACATAATATTTTCCATCATCTCCATATAATTATCCACGTTTTTCATTTTCATCATCTATACCACTTTATATATCCAACATGCTTCATTCTATCCTTTTATTTCAATATAAAAATAGTCTACAAGGTTATTCTACAGGATAAACCTACATGATTCTACAGGATCAACCTAACAAGACCATTTCTACAAATAATGGAAGGAAATCATAGCCAAAACCAACATCAACAATTCAATGATAAATATAAGAAATAGAACCACCTTATCCAACCATTTTATTTTCATCAGATACATCCTCAAGATAGCAAAAATCAACTTCTATAGGATACTTTGTATCTTGTAGAAAATATTTAGCACATAAGAAAAAAATCTACAGGATTCTCTAAATATTTTAGAACAATTGGAGGTCTTGATATCCCAATACATTTCATATCTAATCTCAAGGAGGACATCAAGAGAATTTACAAGCACCATCACAAAGACAAACCACCTCCATCGACCTGCAAAAAGAAAATTACTGTGCATGCAAAGGTAAAAAAAGGTAACATAACTATATATACTATCCACATTTAATTAAGCCTCATACAATTGTATCTATGATTATTTCATATATTCAAGCATTCATAAAATCTATAAGGTGATGAAAACGAGGACGCTCATGTCTTTTCAGTGGGGGTGGAATAATTTGTGCCAAGATTCGAATTTACATGTGGATATTAAATGGTTTAAGTGGGGGTTCATTATGTTGAGTTAAAGTCATGAATTAAGGAATTATGAAAACATTAAATTGACTGCTGTGACAAGACAATAGTCCAATCCAAAATTTGGGGGCATAACTCAGAGTTAGAAAAATCGGAGCACCATTTTGAATTAGAAGAAGGAAAGAGTGGTTAAAATTGTGTGGAAGCAAGAAGGCGAGTTCGAAGAGAAGGAAGGAAAGAAAATAAATCAGTCATAGAATTTGAGGACACTGCATGAATCACTACAGGTAGCTGTGAAACCCTAGGCAGAGGAAGAACCTTTAGTCTCAAGTATTTGTTGCATTTACTTCAATCTCTATACATTTTTTACTTATGGTCATTTGCTAGAACGTTTAATGGTTCTGGAACGTCAAGAAATCACATCTTGTAGAAACCCATTTTTTCATAGTCGTTGTCCTGTAGAGATCTATGATAAAATATGAACCAAATCTCCTTGGTTAAATTATCCCCAGTTGTTGTCAGAGTGCCTGTGTTCAACAAACCTTTAGGAAAATATTTTGAGCACCTAATTTTTTTCTTGTGAGTCTTTGAAAATGGATCTTGTAGAATTATGATTTACAAATTTCCTATAGAAATTATAATTCTACACGAATAGTTGTAGAGAAACACAACAACCTAAAAAATTGTCAAGAAAATCATGATTTTTCCTTTGTCCTTCGAAACAAAACCCTTGCTGAATTTTTTTATCATCATATTTTCCTAAAAACTAGATCAATTTGTCATCCTCTCTAAGGAATAGTTAAACTTGAACATTCTATAGGAAACCAGTAAACAACCTTTCTCTCTTCTCAGAAATGGAACTCATCATCTTTGAAAACAAACATCAGAGCTCAATTCAAAAGGAGAGAACCAACAGATCCTTCTAGGGTTTATGAAAACCCTAAGATAGTAGAATTTTTTTAGAAATTTGATTGGTTGGGTTGCTTTCAAAGGCTTAGAGGGTTTGATGATGAGTTATCCATGGATTTTGCTCAAAATTTCCAGAATATATTGTTGGTTGTGGAGCCTGATTATCTTCCTAATTCAGAGGTTTGTTTCAACCATTCTTGGACCCCATTCCCTAACGGGGGGTGTGGGGGAGATTCTCCCCCAAAAAATGTCACCAAGGGGGTCCATGGGGGGCGCGAAGGGGATTTTTTATCCCCCCCCCCCTGTAGGGGGATTCAGGGGCAATGCCCCTGAAGCGAAATTTTGGGAAAAATTGCCTTGTAAAATATTGTAATTTCATTTTCAATTTGGACCGTTCATTATAAGGTCACAGATCTGATGGTAGAAGTTATTTTAGGGTTTTTTCTCTAGAAGGAAACCCTCTTTTATGAGGGAATTGTATGGAGGTTGTGTATTATCGCAAATATTGTATTCTGAGAGAGGATATTGTGAGAGAAAGAAGATGAAGTTACAATGGGTGTGTTGTAGGTTGTATCCCTTCATTTTGTTGGATAACAAAAGGAAGGACTTGGAAATTTATCTGGTGGACATATCCCACACTGGGTGAACCATGTATATCTATGTCTCTATTATATTGTGTATCTTTTGTGTTTTATTTCTGTATTTGTTTTATTTTATTTCTCTTCGATCTTGTTTTTCTAACATATAAAAGAACAAGAGTATGTGACCACAATAAGTGAGGTAACAATTAGGATCAATTAAGCCTCCATAAGCAAAGTGTCTATTCTAACCTTAGTAATTCCTTGGGATAAATAAGAGAGTAAAGAAGCCATCAATTCTAGGAAGGCATTCTTCCTCCCAAATGAGAAACCTAATGAAGATAAAAATTACATCAAAAGGGAAATCCATCCTCACCCATGGCCAGAGGTAGCTTATCATATAATCAAATATATGACATGTGAGGGAAGGATGAGTGTAGTTTGTGATTACCATTTCATGCTATTGCACCAGCTAATGAACCTTCCAAATCAAGAACCCCGCCAGAACCAGAGTATCCCTTACTTCCTTCTTCCATCAGCAAAGTACAGAGAGGAAAACATGAATTATTAGCACATCATGGACTCATAAAGTTGATAGCTTCATATGCTCTTAGGAGTTTGAGGCACAAAATTCTATGGGAATATTTCATAAAAATGGACAAACAAGCATTTGAAGAAGTGCAGGTAACAATGAGTGGGGAATAAAATAAAAAGGGAGAAGAACCTAAGAGAATAACTAGGCCTAATGATGTCATCAACAATCACCATAGCCTCTCTTTGGATAAGGATGTAGCTCCAGAATGGATGGAAAAAAAAGGGAAGAAATATCCCATATTGATGACTCGATCATATTATTGGGAGAGGAAGCAACATAGGCCTACCACATGAGGTGTCACTCCTTGCCTCATGATTTTCAAATCAGAGAACCTCATCCTCCCAATACCTTGCATATTTCCCTCCTAAGAACACCCTGGTACAAAGAAAATTTGAGGAAAATGAAGACTAAATGGATTGGGCTAAGGATGAGCCCTCCACTTCTTCTCCATGTAGCACCTATGTCTAATATCAATTCATAAAAGGAAGAAGAAGAATGGGAAAGCATTGCGAAGGATAAAGGATACCATGATTAGCAAGCTATCACCAGATATGTGGTCTGGGATATGAGACATGAATTCAATAGATAACAAAAGGGTGGAGAACGGTGTTGTATGTATGGGATGACTTGGGTTCTACCTTAGTTCTCCAACAAAACCCTAGAAACCATCGACCCCTATGGTAAACCAGATGGAAACACTGTGCACAGACTACACAACACAGTCTCACTCGAGATGGTTTATGGGGGATTGCATGACCCAAGTGTCTGCAATCATGTAAGGGATGGAAGTCATGGGGATGTTAGGAAAATTTTACTATTCTACTTCAACATTCATCATATATATTATTTTTCCCATTCAATACCATTCATTCTGCAGAAAACATCATACTATTCTATTGCGCGTTGTAAATAAACTTCAACAAATTCATTCATTTATTTATTCATTCATCATAAAGCATATAAAACATCAGATAAAACACACATAGAAACACCATGTTTTACCGTGGTTCACCCCCTCTGGGTTACGTCCACAAATATCTTCTTATTATTTATTATTCTTCATCAAAAGGTCCTACACTACACACATTAGATCAAAAGTACATAAATGGTGAGGTTGACCAGCATTTCACCAAGCTCCACAAATTGCGACCTGACACTTTTTTAAACTCCATAAGTCTCCATTAACTCCTCATCTATCCAACCATAACCTAGTATTATGACTCAAAACTCAAAATTTTTCTCAAAAGGACTTCTCAACATACTCAAAATATAAAAATATCTTATTTACTTCGTACATCCTCTATTTATATTACAAAAATGGGTAAAAACCATTACACCATACTCTAAATCCCTAATTCTAAGTGGACTCAACTTGTCCACATTCTAACTTCCTTCGTGCGCTAATCCACAATTCCTTTGCACTGCTTTTCCTTTGTTCTCGCCGCATGTTGCTTCCTTGGTCCATTTTTCCTCATTTGTTGCGTTGTATCTCAAATATTACCCCAAAATTTTCTAATCCAACAGGCCCCCAAAACTTACATATGGCTCAATCCGAGCCACTCGGGAAGTGTATGCTTTCTGCACCAATTTTTCCAATGCCTAGAACTTATTTGTCAGTACATCGACTTGGGTCTTCGAGTGTGCACTCTTTTCTACCATGGTCTCTACCACCTGCAATGTTATGTGCTCCTTCAACACTTGTTTATTTTTTGAGTGTATTTGCTCTAATATTCCTTTCTATGTTTCCAACTATGTTATCATTCTCTCTTATTTCTCCTGAAGTGGCTCCAACTGAGCCTGTCTTGTCTATTTTTCTGCTTGGATTGTCTTCAATTCTACTTGCAGGTTTTTCATTTCCTATGCAGCCTTCATTCTTTCTGATATAGACATTGCCTTATTCCTTTGTTTTAAATATTGAACTGTAGCATTCAGTTTTTCTTCCCTCTGATCCAACTGATGGATCCCTTCGTCTTCTTCTAGCCTCGTCCATATTTGTGCAGTCCTTTCATAGAGTTTTGCCACTTCTTTTACTTCTAGCATGATGATATTTATGTTATTTGTTTCTTGTTGCTGCCTTTTTGATTTGACTTTTGGAGGGATAGTTGGTGTCATCTTCCCAGCCAATTCTATTATCTCATGTTTATACCCATCCATCGTCTGCGTTATCCTTTGTATATTTTCTTCCGCGCTGAGCTCTTCTGCTAGTGTGTTGTTTTGAATTGTTTGGAAGACTTCCTCAAGTATTTGATATAGTTTCTCTATGAGTTATTTTTCTTCATCTCTCTCCAGTTGTACCTCTTTGAGAGATATCTCTAGTATCTCCTTCTCTTCCTTGTATGTCTCCAATATTTTTTCTTCTATCCTAGCCATTAACTGTACTTTTTGTGCAATGCTCATCTGCAACTTATATAACGCTTTGGTTGGTATCTTGGACATAGCCAAGTCAAACTATTCTACATCCTTCAAAGGTTTTTGTGTGGTATCCTCATCTACTTGTAGCATGTTTTGGATTATTTGGAACATCATGATTCCCACTATTGGTGTTTTCACTGTTTCCTTCTCTTCACATATTGGCTCTTGTTGTGTTGATGATTTCTATTATTTTGTTCATTTCTGCTGCACAAGATTATTATGTATTTTGTCCATAACTTGTTTAAATTCCATCAGGTTTTTAATCAGTTCTTCTCTTTGGGACTCTATGACATATAAGAATTCTTCTCCTCTATATTGGACTTTATCTGCTACCATCTCTACATAATATTCAATGATTGTGAGTTTACTGGTATTTTTTTGTGCTTTCATATTCTTTATTTGTTCCCCTATCTGCATTCTTGATTTCCTCTTTTCTGTTTGTGAAGGTTTCTTTACCTCTGGTATGTTTCCAGTCCCTATCTCCTATGTTGGGATCTCATCTTTATTTTGTGCTCCCACGTTTGTTCTTTCCGCACCCTTAGTTATTATTACTGAGGATCTTGGTATTGTTTCCTTCTTCCGTGGCTTCTTAACTATCGTTGCAATTTCTATGCATTGTGAGGATTTTCAGGTATTGGTTGCTGGGCTACTATATTTTTGTGGTGTGGTAGCTTCTGCTTGTTCCTTTCCCTTTACTCCTTTCTTGACAGCTATGGGTACCTTCCATTTATCTGGCCATTCTGCTATTACCCATTGAACTTCTTCAGATATGATGCAATACTACATATTTAACCACCTCTTTTTAGGGTGTCTTTTGGCTTGTATCCATATGTTGTACTTGGATGCCTTAAAGTTGGAAATTCCTTCATTTTTCTTTCACCACTTCAGGTGAAATCCTTCATGTATCTATAATTTTATCCTGCATCTCATGTATGTACATGCAAAAAATTCTTGAATTAGACTTCCTCTTCTTAGGATTTGTGTTGTTTCGCAAGGTTTCATATATTTTTGCACAAAATTTTTCTCGTTTGTCACAAAATGTTGAGTACTTCAGTTTTTCCCATGCATTTAAAGCTATTAATATAAATAGGCAAGAATAGTGGAACTTTGTTCCACCATTCTGCGCATCTTTGCAGTCTTCTAAGAATAAGTTCAAAAAATACAACGCCCAACTTAGAATTGTTCCTTTTGCAGATTGTGTAGCTATTGCGACTACCCCTATAGAATCCTCTTCTTTGCGACACTTTTTGAGTAGCTTACAGGCCATCAAATTCATCACAAATATGGTGACTTGGTTGTTGATGTTCTTAATGATCATACCTCTACTACCCTTATCAGTGCCAAATTGAGCCTTCACTTCTTCTGCAATGGCCTTCTCCTTTGTTTGGTCATCAACATATTGCTCAGGCTTTACCATATCTATTGGTAGTCTTGTAATCTTAGCGATTAAATATACATCAATGGGAACCGTTTTGTCCATCCACAAAAACCCTCCATGTATGCACACCAAAAGTTTTTTTATGCATGTATTGACGTCCTTCCCCCTCTTGAAGTGTGAGATATCCAATAAATTCATCATGCCAGTGTTATAAATCCATGTGATCCAATGTTTGGGATCTAGTATCGATATTCTTGTCGAAGTTGACCCTCTGTTTTCCATGTACACCTCTTACATAAACTATGGAAACTTGGCTACCTATTTCACATCATGATCTGCATATCTTAGCTTGGGAATAAACCCCAACATGTCTTCTATAACTATGATCAAATCAGGAATGTGGGGCACTAACAACTCAGCCTGCCGATTAGAGATGATTTTAAGGATGTAAGTTTATATTAAAATGTAGAAACTTGGGCTAATCTTACTAGTCCTTAATATGAAAAATGTAAAATGTTTGGCGATACCTTTATACAAATATTCAAATTTCTAAGGATTTTATATAGTTTCTATACATTTTTGGCTATTTTTAAGGTAAATCAATTTTATTCTATGGAATTTGGGCGAATCACTTTTAGAAAAAATGGAAATTGGCGAATCTTTTTTTGGGAAAAACCATGGAAAATTAGCCCATTTGCGAAATTTATCCCCTAAAATCATCTATGCTACCGATGTGTGTGTGTTGTTGTCATTGTTTCCCTTCTCTTCGACAACCCTTCTGTTATTTCTTCTTGGGTTCCTTCATCCCACATTTCTTCATCTATATCGTGGTCATCTTTGATCTATGGGGGTTTCTCTACTCAAGGTTTATTTGATTGTGTCTTATCACTATATTCTTGATCCTTTTATCCCTCTCCATGTGCCTCTCCTAGGTTTTTTACGCTATGGTTTGTTGCTGCACTAGGGTTTCTCCCTTCCTCTGCTTGGCTTACTGCATCTTCTTCTAGGTTTTTCTCCTCGACCCACGTCAAACTGATTGATTTAGTTTCTATTGTTAGAATGTCATCCATATCGACCACCCCGATCAACTCCTCCATTGTTTTTTTAGTATTTTTGGTCCTTCACACAAACTAGATCGGTGCTCTGAATTTTGGCGGTGACATTGTTTTAATTCTGGGAAAAAAATTGCAAGACAGTTGGATTCTTCACACACTTCGCACATGATCACAGTTTATTCACTGTTTATATTTTTTTTCTTCTAAAATCACAAGTGTTTTCCTTTTCTATGGTTTTCCCATTTTATAAGCTCTGTCATAAATGCTCCGACGCACCCTATTTTTTTCGTTCACCTATTTTCGCTTTTCCAAACATTTTTTGTCCCAATGCGCAATGTTCAATTTTTCTGTCATGCAATACCATGAATTTTGTCACACAAATTTACTATTTGTTTCACGGTGTAACTCTCAACTATTCGTCTACCACTTATTCTTCTACCTACTTCTTTTTGCCTTTTTGTCATTTTTCCATTTTTTCTTCCTTTTTCTTCTTTTTCTTCATACTATATACAATATGTACAATTGTACTCTCTGTGTTGCAATTACTGAGGGTTGGTAGTTTGACTATCCCTATAGAGTTTTATTCGACCACCATTCACCATTCCTTGAATTTCCTTGCGTGTTAAGTCCTGCAGTTGCACAACAGCTCCATCTGTGACTGACTTTATCTCATATGGACCTAGCCAATGCATCCTGAATTTCAATGGGTGTTGCAAATATTTATTGTCATAGAGGAGAACCAAATATCCTTCCTTGAAGTTCTTCTTCTTAATATGTCTTTCATTTCAGGCTTCATCCTTTGCTTTCTATACCTCCCGATGGAAACAAGTTACTCTTTTGTCTTCTTCTAATTCCATGAGTTGAGTCAATCTTTCTTGTGTTGTGCCTCTTTCTTTAATGTATGTAATTGTTGCAATGCGCAAAATTGGTATCAAATACTCTAAGGGAACTATTTCTTCCTATCCATCACCAATCTAAAAGGTGTCTTCCCTGTTATCTTCTTGCATGTAGTTCTATAAGCCCATAATATTGTTGGTACCTTCAAGTCACAATCATCCCTTTTTACATTACAAATCTTGGTTATGGAATTCTCCAATATCTTGTTAAAATTTTCAATTGTTCCATTCACCTAAGGATGATATGGAGTTCTCTTCTAATGATGTATCTCAAAATATTATAGCATTTCCTTGATTGTACTATTAATGAAGTGAGTCTTGAGATCACTCATCAAAATTCTTGGGCATCCAAATCTTGTAACTACATGTTCAAATAAAAAGTGTGTTGTAGTCTTTGTGTTGCAATCCTTCACTGTTGTTTCCTCAACCCATTTGGTCAAGTATTATGTCGTTGTGATAATATATATAGCTCCTTATCTTCTTGCTAGTGGGTTAAGTGGACCTACAAAGTCTACTTCCCGCTTATCAAACACTTGCAAAGTTACTTGAGGTCTCAATGGCATCTCATCCCTCCTAGATGGCTTTCGAACTCTCTGAAAGACATCACAATTCTAACAGTACTTGTTTTCATCCTTGTGAACTATTGGACACCATAATGATGTGCACAATACCTTCTATGCAGTAGCTTTCCTTCCATAGTGTCCTCCAACAATTCATTAATGTGCTTCTACTAAACTTATAGGCCTTTCATGCTCCATAACACATCTCCTCAAAATGTTGTCTACTCCAAGTTTGTACAAGTGACTTGTAATCAATTGGTAGTCTGCATCTCTGACCACCATATTTTTATTCTTCATGGTATTAAATTACTTTGGAGCAAATCATGTACTCAAAATATCAATATTGTCAGCAAAATACTCATCATCTATCTTTACTAAAAACAAATTTTCATCCAAGAAGTTGTCCTCTGAGTTACTTGGTTCTTCTCCATTATTTATCCTAGACAAATGATCTAGCTCTACATTCAATCTTCAGATATTTAGCACAAATTCAAAGTCAAACTCCTGAAACAAAAGTAGCCATTTACATATTCTTTCCCCCAACACTGGCTTATTGACTAAGCATCTAAGAACATAAAGATATTTAATTTTTGCAAGGAATATACCATGGCCAATACTTCTCTTTCTTTTGTATTGTAGTTATGTTCTAAATATAATAACTTCCTGCTTTCAAATACTATAGGGTGATCTATATCACCCTCCCCTAGTTGTGTCAATACTCCTCCTAACATTATTCCAAAGGCATCCACATGCACATGAAATTCTTTTTCCTAGAATGGAAATACTAAAATTGGCATAGTAACCATATTCTCCTTCAAAATATCCAAACTCTGTTGGTACTCGTCATTCCACTGATACTTAGTGTCCTTCAATAATTTCTCCATCAACGCAGTAATCTTTGCACATCTCGTTATAAATTTCCTGTGATACCCTATATGACCGACTGTACTCTTCAACTGGCGCACTGACTTGGGTGGTGGTAAATTCATTATGATAGAAATTTTAGTAGGATCAACCAACAGACCCTATTTAAACACCACATTCCCTAACAAGATTCCAAAAGGTGCATTGAAAATGCATTTCTTAATATTTAATGAAATTTGACACTGTTTGCATTTCTCTAACATCAATCTTAACACTTCTACATGATCCTTCAGTAAATTGAACACTGTCCAATCATCCAAGTAAACTTATAAAAACTTATGATAAAGTCCTTAAAGGAAGCCACTACTACCCTGGAAACATTTGCAGGTGCATTATTCAACCCAAATGGCATAATTGTACACTGATATGATACCCATTCTGTAGCAAATGTGGTCTTATGTATATCTTCCGGTGCTATATTGATCTGATGATATCCTGAAAACCCATATATAAATGAATAGGCTTCTTAACCTCCTACATTTTACAAAACTTCATTTGTACATGGAGTAGGAAAAGGATCATGTAAGAAAGCATCATTTAGTTTTCTCATATCTACACATATCCTTATTCCCCCTTTCTTCTTTTCCTGTACTACCATGGGGTTGATCCATTATGATTCTTCCATAGGTTCTATGACACCAACCTCTAGAATCTTATCAACTTATGCCTTCACTTTATTCTTGTACATTGGGCTTAACTAATAAGGTATTTTTATTATAGGTATAGCCTTTGGCTTCAAAGGGATCTTCATCTCTCCAAGTTATCCTACTAATCCCTTCATCTCTGAAAACATCGATAAAAAAAAATCATTGTACTCATGCAGTAACTCTGTGATTCTTTCTACTATCTGATTATCCCAATAATCTCCAATGCTTGTGATTTTGAGGTTTTCTATTGTTCCAATGTTTACCTTCTTGATCTTCAAGGGTGCAACATAATATTCTGAATCTAGCTTTGGACCTTCTACTTCCCTCTCTCATTCAACTTATGGGATTTTGATATTGTGCTGGTTTTCTTCTGTAGGGTCTTCTTCTTCTGCGAAATGATAACAATGTAGCAACTGTCGAACTGTCTATCTAGGATGATATGTTGTGACAATTTCCACTTCAAGTTCTTCAAAATTCCTGTCTCTTACCATGTTCATTGTTGTATCTATCTTTGTACTTTCATGCTCAAAGGAAACTGTGATCACAAAATTTTGTTGTATCTCTTCCCAATTTGCAGTTTCCCTACATGTTGTTCCTATTATGTGTACCATTTCTTTGGAATTCCTTATAATGTGTGAATAAAATGATGTGGCCATTATTTTGGTGGTACTAATCTCCATTGAATTATACATCTTTCTACATGTTCTTTGGTTTTTCCAATTCCATCATACTTCTCCTCATATCTATGCTCTTTCTCTACAACAAATCTAATGCACAGTAGTCTCTTGCATTGATACCAGTTGTTGATCGTCTCTTTATGCATACACCACCAACAGGAAGGTGTATATTTCAAAGAGATATCTCATACTGGTAACCTTTGATTTTCTACTATTTCTAATTCAAACTCCATTAAAAATTCTTCTAATTCATTCAGACCATAAAAAGTCGGAGTTTCTCTTACCTCTAAACCAATCCATCGTTTTGGCACATATTCTAGTGGATAATTCATGTAATCATTGATGTCAGTTATCTAGTCCTATATTAGAGTCTTAAGCACAAGAACCAATACTCCTCCAACTAAACATTCCATCTGCATATGGGTTTATGTAATCATCTTCATTCACGATAGTTCTATACAATTGATTTATGTCTTCTGTAATAAAATTTTATGTCGCAGGTTCAACATACCTTCCTCCTTCTAACATATATAATGGTGCAATAACTCTATATTCTCTTGACTCAAATATCATCTTTCTAGTCTTCGAGTTGATAATAGTCTGGTTATCAAAATCCCAATCTATATCCAACAATGATGGATATGGTGAAGTGTTATCGACTATGTAAAACACTTCAAAGTATACCATGGTGCGCACTCCATATATATGTATACTAGTATCCCCTTCAATATTCTAATTGGCACCACTCTATGCTGATTTTCTAACTTCAACTGAATAGGTGAGAATCCCAATGTAGGTTCTCCCATAACTTCCCATGTCATTTTATAAAAAAAATTTACTTCAGACCCTAAGTCTAGTATGCTATCACCCATATTGAAATCTCCAATATTTTCATTCAACCTGAATTCTCTACTTGTTCTTCTCTTCTTATGAACTTGATTGACCCTCTTGGGTTATAACTTAATTTCTTCTTAGAAATTACACTTCTCTAACAAGCTTTGTAGTACTTGTAAATAATTTTTTTCATTCAACAACTTCACACAAGACCCCCAAAAATTTATCATATTACTTACTTGTTTTGATGGTTATTATTTGTTAGTCTGATCAAATAATGGAGGCATGTCATACACCGGTATATCATCTACTAGATTTTTTCCTGAAGTTGATGCAATGTTTTCTTTCATAATATCCTATCTATCTTCTTTGAATATCTCCTTCTCTTTGCGCGCATCAAACTTTTGTTCAGGTTTTGTATTCTTCCTGACCCACTGGTACTAGTCATGAACCTTATTTGTTTCATCTACTCATGTCTTTTCTCCACCTCTAGTAACTATGTTGATCTTCTTCTCATCCTCTTCTTTATTTTCCATAGCAATCCATTAGACATTTTGATTGTTCTGGTTCATTTTGTCTCATATCTTGACCATAAGTGTCAGACAATCTTCTGTCTCATGGTCTGTTTAGCGATAATACATACATTTTGTAGGTGGTTGTGGAAAATATCTTGCATAGTATCCAAGTTTATGACAGTGGTGACAAACTATAGGTCGTCTACCTCCTCCAAAGGATCTTCCTCCATGACCTCCTCCCCCGAATCCTCCTCTATTCCCTTGATTGTCTTTGTGCAATGTATTGTACTATGGTCCATGATTGTACTGTGGTTGTGCATTATTGTACCGTGGTGGCACTGTGCACTGTTGCACATTGTTATACTGTGGTGGTGTTCCAAACTATTGTGTGTTATTTTACTGCGATGGTGTTGCAAATTGCTACACATTGCTATAATTTGGTTGTTGTGAAGGTTGTGCTGTCATTAATTAAAATTTCACCCTATATGCATATGATGTCCTCTCATTCATTATTTCTAAGGTTTTGCAATCATTTTCTTCATGTCCATCTGACTTGAAAAAATTACAAAATATAGTCTTCGATATTGTTTGATACTTCTACACCATGGGACAGTGATAAGGATCATGTCCATGTGTTTTTCATATCTCACACCATGGTCCTCCTAAAGATAACGAATTTGGAATTCCTACTCCCAGGTACTGTGCAAAGGTTGGACACTTGTTCTTATGATGACCTTTTATTTTGCAAAATGTGCACCAGACACCCTTCCTCTTTTCATTTCCATTATTCTAATTTAACTAAAATGTTAAGTTCTTTAGGTCTTCTCTCATCTCTTCCATAGCTGGATTTGTATGCTTATACTAGTATTCCTCCAATTGCAAATTTTCTTGCAAGGCATCAACCTAGTTTTGGAACTCTTTTTTCCTGAAGGGATACTTCAAATGTGCCAATAAAGAGTTAAAAAATAAATGTCTATGTTGCATATCAGTAATAGGGTACATCAACTTACCTTTTAGCCTCTTGAACTTCTGATCAACTTCCTAGACTGAATCACATGAATTTTGTTTGATCTATATCATCTCATTCATGAACTGATCCTTTGAACTTGGCTTCTGAAATTAATTTATTAATTGCCTCTTCACCTCTATGATGGTTGTAGACGCTCACGTTGGATTATTTACTGCAAGACCCATATACCAATATAATGTGCGGTATTTGAATGTTATTGCCAACTGTGCAACCTTGTATCTTAATCAGTAATCTGCTTAGTTGCCCAAATCTTCTTGCAAATGAACTGATGTTTTTTTGGGTCCTTCGACCATTCTCCTCAAAACTCTGGTAACCTAATAGTTGGATATTTTCCTATCATTGTGAAGTTTAATGTACTTCTACCTCCACGCAGTGTAGATACTTGACTGTTAATTGTCGAACTTATACTTTTTCTTGAGTTTCCACTGGACCCACATCCTACTAAAAGCCTTCTACCACTAATCACTTGTTTTCTGAATGTTTATTCTTCTTCAGTTGTCTTAGTCACACATGGGGTTGTGGGTCCACAATAATTCAGATGTCGAATGGATAGCCTTCTTCTATGTTATACCCTCAACCTTTGGTTTTCCTCTCATATGTGGTGCACAATATTTCCTTAATCTTCCCTGTCGCACAACGATCGTCTACCTCTTCCTCATCACTTTCCAATCCCTCTCACCCAGCTACTGCCCTCTTTTTCCTATTGATCCTATACTGGTAGGTTCGTCCACGACGCATCACTCCTGATTTTCTCAATATATCCCTGGTATGTTCCTCATTAATCATAATATATTCCATTGCTTCTTTCTTTTTTCCTTTGTCCAGAGCCCTCTCCATATCTCAGATCTTCCCTAGTGCTTCCCCTAGCTCTCCCATGCACGCAAAGTGATTTAGTTGTCTGATTCCATGGTCATCACGCTTTTATCATGCAATAATCTCTTGATCGATGTGTACAGAGACCTAATGTATCTTACTCTTGGTCCCTTCAGAAATTCCTACTATGTAGCAGCATAGTACTTCATGGTATCAACTGCAAATTCAATAATAAACCCTGCAGTAATATTGTCTAACCAAAAATCCACTACACGCGTGAATTTATTATTGACCCTTTCCAACCATGTGATAGTTTTAGTAGTCCACTCTACTAGATGTATCCTATTATTCGAATGAGTATCCTTCAACCTAAATAACCACTTGTTGGGCCCCAACAACCCCCTTCGTTTTCTTTAATCAAAATCTAGGGTCCCTCAAAATTTTTCTTGGATTCTTCATTTTTTCCCTTTGACTTGATTGGATTGGTATTGATTTTCTTTGTTTTGAGGTTGGTTTGAGTTTATAGTCTTTTCTTTTGTTTGGTTTGAGTTTTATGAAACTCAAATGCCATTCTGCTTTTCTTTCTACAGAGTTTTGATGTTGATGGATGAGCTTCATAATTTGGGAGTTTGTTATTACCTCTTCCTTATTGAATTTATCTTCTATGAGAATGGCTTGGTTGAAGACTTGGATTAATAACAATGATTTTACAGGAAGAACATTTATTGTGACACACCGTTTCTATGGTATTTGTTCACCTTTGATCAATTTTGAATGAGGGAGGGATGGACATAGAAATCTTAATTTAAACAAAAACATTAATTTTTATCAACCGTTTACTTTCGTTTAAATTATGATTATGTTATCGTATTTTTCTCACTAGCAATCATTTTTCACAAAATCATTTGGTAGGTTTAATTAATTAAATTCTTTTGTCAGTTTGCATCTCATTTAAAAATAAAAATAAAGAATTATATATCATTTGTTTGATTTTGTGAAAACCTAAAATTAATATTTTTCTCCTTTCCATCAACTTGAAGCTTCTAGAATTTTAAGATCATATTTGAAAGGAAAATTTGGTTTCTTTTTGTTTCATAGTTTTCTATTATTAGTTATTTGGTATGGATCTGATCATGGCTTGATTTTATTATCTAAATACATTCAAGATAATTGATCCAAAAATAATGTTGGATTGCTGCAAATAATTTATGAGCAACAATAGATAAGATTTGGAAATGCATTCAAGAATAGACAAATGATTTCGCAGGACTTGTTTCAGCCAAACCGTGAGGAATCTGAAGAAACAGTTGAAAACCCATCTCCAGAATGGACCCATTTAGTTTACACGTGGGAATGTTCCCAAAAAAATGTACGATTTGAGAGATATTTGTGTCTCTTTACGAGACAAATTTTAGGTGGCGAAAATTATTAGTGACACCCACACTGTTCATTCATTGTATAAATATATGAGAAAGTTCAGAGCCAAGAGATCGAGGAAATTGAGAGGAGGATTTTGATTCTTTATTTTTTGTATATTATTTATTTTGTAACTTTTCCTTTTCAAATGGAGTAACGGATGTTTGGAATTTTGGGAGAATGGGCGAGTATTTTTGAAGAAGAATATGAAATTCCAGATTGCTTAATGGCTTTTGTCCTGTGAGTAAAATGGTTTGATTTTTATTATAATATCTTCATATTCTTTGAGTAATTGATTATGCATTGATTTAAATTAGCTTTAGTCTGTTTTATCAATACATGGTTAATTGCTATCATTTATGTATTAATTTTTTTTTTTAATCTTTAAGAGTCTATTATCCCAAAAATTCTTCCTGGACCATATCATGAACATATTTTGTTGAAACTATATGAGAAATAAGTTTACTCTTTGGCTTTCATCCTGTGTAGACTGTGCGGTGTTTTTTCATTGTCTTCTCATGTTATTTCTTGATGTGAAATGTTATCTGTGTCGAATTAGCTTTAGTTAGTTCTGCACATAATATTTTATATCATGTTTTCATTTATATGGTTCATTATATTTGGGTTCTCCTTATATCTGTGATTGATCATTTATTCAAGTATTTTTAGTTTACATCTGATACTAGATAGTTGGTAACACCATTGATTGAGGATTGAAATTTCTTTCATTTTCAGTTATTTGGACATTCTAAAGTCACATGATATATAATCGTTTGTCTTTCTGTCATCATAAACTCGTTCTGGAATATAAAAGACATCTTTGAGTTTCTTCAGGAAGTATTATACCTGCTTTTGTCATAGCTTTACACTGACATGGGTTAAAAGGAGCTCATACAAATAGAGAGAGATGAATTTAGCTTAGTACTGTTGATCAACGAGAGGTTAGTTAGCTTATTATTTATTTAATTTGTTGATTTGTGAATGAATAGTGATTGCATCATCTAAACGTTAAATACTTTGTTTATTCTTGTTATATCATTAACAATCTTATTCATCCATTGTTTATTAGTTTGGTATTTAGAATATTATAATAGTTTTGTTTATAACTTCATCTTTTTTTAGATCCATTATCTTAAAACAATTATTTTCACAAGGCTTTGCTTAAACCTTATAAGTTGTATATAGCTATTGTACATAAACATTGTTAGTTAAGCATTTGTAATTAAAGTGTTGATTGTTAGAGTTGTATCTTAAGTTAGTCCACATCTTTTAGTTGTTTTAGGATCTTAGTTGGCTAACAAAGTCATAAAATTCGCCAGGGTAGATTATACTAAACAACTTGGGTTAAATAGACAACCCCGGACCAGATCTTCCCTTCTCGTTGACGGTGTGTCATAAATGCCCATCAACAAATGGTGCTAGAAGGAGGGCCGAGGTAAATTTAATGATTAAATGTTTCACCCCTCACCCTGTCATAGTTCCAGGTTTATAAGTTTTTCTTCCTTGTCATCTTATAATTCACTAGAAGGCAGGTTAGATGACAAGCTAACTATTTGGAGTCAATTTCTTCAATTTCTTAATTTTTCATGGCTCCTGCCAAAATCACTATATTGGAACATGATTTCAATGTCTGATTACCAGTTATTCCCAACAAGAGAGTTGATATCTTTTCAGAACTCACCTTTGATGGTGAAGGGAACACATCTGCAGTAGACCATATTTCTAAATTTTGGTATAAATTTCTGTTCTAAGACTTTTACGACCATTGTTTTGATCAGAAAGTTATTTCGAATTCATCACATAGGTTTCTGATATTTGACGTTTCGAACCAAACCAGTGTGGTCCATCATTAGGAAAAATATTATTGATCCTAATATTATATGCAGAATGTTTTCTCTCACCTTCTGAGGTCGAGTTAAATATTGGTTGGAATCTTTTCTGGCTAATTCGATTCATTCTTTGTCTGAGTTTGTAATTGAGTTTTTATCAGATTTTAACAATTATGATTATGATGACTTAAGTGAAGAATTAGGTTTATTAAGGAAAGAAAATGATGAATCATTCAATGATTTTGCAATTAGGTTCATACATGTTTGTACTAGATTCCGTTTGAAAGAAATGTTTGTTATTAATGAAGGGTTTCAATATCTCATTTCTCTCTCAGACAAGCAAGATCAATTAATTGTTAACCAATCTGAATTGAGCACTAATATTAAACCTCAAGATGGTTCCAATTTTCATGTTGATCTTGAAGACTTTGAAGAACCACATTTTTTGTCAACTTCTTTCATTTGGAAGATTAGGAGAAACATCATATTTTACAAAATGCAAATGTCACTTCTAATCACTCTTTTCCAACAATGTCTCCTTTTGTTGAGGAAGGAACCTTGGCTTTAAAAAATGACAGTTGTCACAATCTCATAGATTTTATAATTGTTTCTAAAGTAAAAGAGATCGAATGTGAAGTTGATAATCATGTGGACAACAAAACTTCCTCTAATTTAGTTGAACAAGTGCATGATCAATCAATAGGAGACAAAATCACTACTCAGACTATTAATCAACCATCTGTCTCTAGTGATTTGCTCTCACATTTTCCCTTAAACAATGAACCAAATTGTCTCTTAGAAAATGTCTCATACTCTTTAAAAGAGCATACAATGGAGGTTGATCAATTTATACAAGGATAGAAAACAAAAACAAAATTCGAAACGTATGTACCTATCATTTCAAGAGATGCATTTCGTCTCCTCAATTCTTCTACATATTATTCCTTGTACCCTGATATTTTTTATCATAATGTTGTGCAATTGTGTGTTCCATATTACCTTGAAGAGAATTCAACATTATATAATCAGGTACAAGTTAATAGAGATTACCGAATAGAAGATAAAGAGGTAAATAATTCTGCCCATGAACATATTAATTTTTATTCTCATCAATTATCCGTGGGTAAATCAAGAAATGATTTGAAAGAGTCCCAAATTGCATCTTCCATTGATTCATCTCAATTTGTGTTTAAAGAAGGATCTAAATTTTTCCATGATCAATTATTTGAGGTTGAAAATTATAATCAGCCAAATACTATTACCAATGATGATTATTCAAAAGCGCTGGTTGTTCCATTTCGTTCACCTCAAATAGTTAATCTTGAAGTATTTGAGCTCAATGGAAAGTTTCAAGAGAATGGGACACTTCTTTTCCAATCGAAAATCATGATAAGTTCTCACAATCTTGATCCAATCTTTTTACAAGATTATTTCCATGATAATCTAATACTTTATTCTCATTAGGAATATTTGTCGTATGTGAATTCTTTTGAACAATCCCATGTTAGTAATTGCATGTATTATGATAGGATTGTAGATTGGTTGGAGTATTCATATCTCAAAAAGTTTCCAAGGAATGGTAAGATTATTTTCACCTTATTTGGAGATTAAGGAGGTAACTTTGGCACACTCATTTTATATCCTTCAGATGGAGAAAATATGAAATGAAAGGAAAATTGTCAGGAGGATGGAGCACTTCGGTCTAGGTCGATGGTTATGTCAGGTCCCCATAACTCTCACAAGCTTCACAATCTCATTTTTTCATGTTTTTGTGACCCATATAATGACAAAATTGCAGAATGGATAGAGGATTCATACAAAAAGAATGTTCAAGGGAATAGTAAGGGCATGCTTTATTTTTTTTAAATGATGATGATAAAGGTAAGTATGATGCATTTTTGTCATATTTCAATATACTACCATTCTTATTGCTAATATTCGATTTTGTTTTCATTACAGGATTGGAGTTACTCCGTTGGCTACATTGGAAGCATGACTTCACTTAGTATTTTGATTTGTTTACTAGTTAGAGTGTGTTTAGGAGTAGGTTTCCTTTAGTTTTCTTTCTCAATGTTTTTTTTTTGTAATAATGCAGTTATGAACATAAGTGGGTACACCAAGAGAACCATAATATGAATGTTGTTAGGGAAGTCCACTTTAATCCTTTTCTCTTTGCTTTTTCGTTGAATATTTCTTTTCAAAAACACATTACAATCATGGAAATTTTAAAATGGAAAGTAAAGAGATAAGTAAATTTGAACTATCAATTCACCCAAATTCAACCCTGACCCAAGGTGCCACAAGTAGGTCTGCACTCATATTAATATGGATTTTTCTATTTTCTTTTATTCTCTTTTATTTTTAATAATAATGCTTGGTCAAAGTAATGTTTTATGCATCAATATCTTAAGAAAAGAACTTGCTCGCACATGAGATTTTATATGATTTAGTTCTTCCTTTATTCTACAATGGGATGCTAGTAGATCCCAAAGCTCGGGTTTATCTTTGGCCAAAATTGTTT
>JASDQU010307538.1:48128-58473 GCA_032191745.1 Picea mariana
TCCAAATATTTTATTGGGATCCTCCCCATCAGGCTACTCTGATGGATCTAACCATCCCTATTCACTTCATCTGATGGTTAGAGATTCACTCGAGGTTCACAACTGGGCGATGTTTAATGGTTCTAGGCCCTCCACCTTGGAGAAATCCACCTTAGATCCAATGGTCGATTTTTCATGGGATGAACCTCCGACAGATATACGATCCTGATCAGACCCTACCACCATCAGAAATTCATCATAATCCCTTTCTCTGAATCTCCAACAGTCCTCCTCCATTGAACAATGGATATCTCTCGGCCTGTAGATCTGACGGTTAATATTTAAGGCACCTGTCCCAAGGTTTAAACCTGGCGGGGCTCACACTTAATCCTTACTACTAATCACAAGCTGACATGTGTCAACCTATGGGATACACTGACATTCCTTGTCAGCATGATGTCATCATCCTCTTTCTTTTTTGTCAAGACAAATATTCATAAATCCAACAACTAAGGTAGATCCTCTGATGGATCTATGATGATCGATAACTTAGAGTGTTCCTTCTCGGACTATCTCATCAATATCACACACCAACACATCTAAGACCACACGCTTCGACCAAATTTTGATCGACATATACGATCTAGGATCCACTGAGAAATTTCTCTGATGGTCCCAACGACTTCTATTGACTTGGAGGCTATCCTATCAGAGTCCTACACAACCTTGCTCCTAGGAAGTACGATGACTATGCACTCTGACGAAGGGCTAGGATCTCTCCACTATGTCGATTCAATTACTATGATTCCTTCAGGCTTAAAACATGGATTTTCTCCAGGAAAACAATTTGATCTTGGACTTAACCATTCTAGGAATTCTTTCAATTATTTTCTAAGGCTCACCAAGTCTTCAAGAGCTCTTGACTTGCTCTAAAAACCACTAAGGAATTCCCTCTTCACCACTTAAGTGGAGATTCACATCTCCTGCAAAATTTCAACTTCATTATAGGGGTTTCACATGGATTATGTCTCTCTGACCACACAAAGATCTCCCTCAGGCACCAAGGCATTCCTTCTCCTATCTCAGGGTACCTTCATCCATTCCTTTCAATGAGGATTCAAATCCCATGACCATTAATGGAATTGGAGTCCTTACTTTTTCTGAGTTCGGAAAATATCTCAAGCTTAACATCCCTCTCTGGCCTCCCTCGGGCTGTTGTTATGGTTAAGGTTCTGTCCCTTTGAGGAGGAAGATTATATCACTTCTGCTCGAACCTCTCATTGTCTCTTAGAGATTTGACCCCCCTACTTAGGAATCATTTTACCATAATATTTATTTTATGGCGCAATTTTATGGGACAAAGTCTCACAGGGATATTGTTGAATACATAACAAAATCTCCCTAGGATTAGCCTAGTAATCCTAGACAGAAAGGGGGATAGACTTCTTATGGTTTTCCTAGATCTAGATCCAAACACATAGATTCATACTTATCCTAAGGAATGCTGAATTTTGCATACATTTCTTGAGGTTTTCCTTTGTATATCCCAACTATTGTAGTCCTAAAACTCTAGCTCCAAGATTCACAACCTTATTTATGTATACAAAAGAAAAGAAAAACCTTCTCTACCTTTCTACTTGGGATTAGAATATTAGATCTAATTTTCTTTTAATCAGATCTATGATGAGATGAATCAAATCTAAAAATTTGCATAATGGAATACAAATATATCAGGGGAAAACCAATGATCTATTGATAACATAAGAGAAATTAGAACATATTCATACCTTAGATGTTGATGTTTTCCTCCTAGTTCCAGACTCTCGATGCTCTTCCTTTGCCTCTTGAGATTTTGTCTCTATTTTAACAACATAACCACCCTCAAAACTCTTCTACCCATCTTCTTAAGTTGGCCTCTTCTTATAGGATTTTAGACTATATTATAGATAGGCTTCATGATATGTGAATTAGGTGGATACAAGTTATGGATAGTTTGATAGCATGTGAACTAAGAAATTAAAAGTCATAGATAGGTTTGATGGCATGTGAACTAAGAAATTACAAGTTCTACACAAGTTTCATGCTTAATTATGAGATTTTTCCAACCTATTATGAACTTTTTATCTATTATGAGATTTTTTATCAATTTCCATGCTCAATTATGAGCATTTTCCAACTCACTTTGAACTTTCTTTCCAATTATGAGTTTATTCTCAATTATGAAATAATTCTTATTTCATAGTTATGAAATTGTGACAAAATAATTATTTCCTTGTGAAATAATTATGAAAATTTCACTCAATTATGTAATTCTAGCCTCATAACATATAATGACATGCTTTCACAACCTATGGTGGAAAATACAAGTATAAAATGAACGCTATAATTCATAGACACATGTTGAACAATTGCAGCGTGTTCATGTTTATATGTGAGATAAAACATGTGATACCATTTAGATACATTATCATACAAATATAATGGCTCCCTAAAACAAAAAAAATGGGAATACACATTTACCCCAGCATTACAAGCATAAATCCTTCATTTTTAATTAAGTTACGCAGAGTGAGAAAAACTTATCTATTTTACAAGTTATAGCCAACCAACTGACTATGGATGTACGCCTTTCCACCAAACCATAGGATCTTCTTTCTCTTTAACTTGAGTAGCACTCCACTCCTATGCCAAGCCATGATACCACAAGGGAGTCTCTCTTTGGTTCTTAGGAATATTAGCATGTGAAGTTCACTCTCCTTCACACCACCACTGGTAGAGAATTCCCCACCCCTCCTAGCTCAAGCCTCTTCGGGGTTTATCAAATGCCTTCCAACATCAAGCTCACTGCCTCTTAGCTTATTTTGGGTTCCTTGACTCTCATATGAGTCCTGCAACCAGACCCTTCCTCTGAGAATCATGTCTCCCTACCCATATGTGGGCTCCATCTTGCCTTCTTCCTTCTCCCCTCAAACTATGATCTTCTCCCTTGATTTTTCCACTTGTGTGCTTTTCTTGCATGCATCTCTCAGGAAGGTTCTTGACCTACCCTCTTTCTTATATCAGAAGGAAAAACATGGGTCAATCATGGGGACTCATGTTGATATCTTCTATTGTCCTCTAATTGACAGCTTTTTTTCACCTCAGGATGCCCTCCATACTTCCATTCATTGAGGGTGGTTGATTACTCAACCACCAGTCCTCCCTCATTAACTGATTCTTCCTTGAAATCATTGCTAAGTGAAATAATTGAATATTTCCAAATTAATTCTTGAGAAAGGAGGCTTGGGTTATTTTAGTCTAATAGAATCTCCTCTTATTCCTCTAGTGGTATCATGGCCAATAATTTTAACGCTACACCCATCAATCAGTTGGTTGGAATTTTCCAATTAAACATTATGTTTTTTCCATTTTGGTTCACGATGCGAATTTCGCTACATCCACAATAATCCCCTCCGAAATACTAAGAACATAGGAGGGTAAAGTATTTCAATAATAAGTAACCCATAAAGAGCAAAATTTCACATAGATGAGACTCGAACCTGGGTGGGGAGGAGAAAACTCCCCACCCCAACAAATTGAGCTACAAAAACTTGACCAAACATTAATACAATTATAATGTTTATATTTTCCTGGCATGGAAATCATTAAACATGATTAATTACATATGAGGAAGATAGGGGTCTTACACTGTGTGGGGAGGATAAAAATCACTCCTCCGAAAAAGATTAACCTAATGAATACCAAATGAGCGCTCTGCTAAACCCTATCCTCCTTTGCATGTTTTTTACACTTCGTCCCTCATGGCTTCTTCCCCTGAAGGGGGTGCCAGGTCCCCTCCCCCCCCCTTGAAAATTGTTGGTTTTTCCTTTGTGATCATTGCTCTCTCCAAATCCACCAAATAAGCACCTTCCTGATTTGTCAAAAATATAGATAAAATTTTGTCTATCCCTATCCAAGGTACCTCCAGGTTGCTCGCTATGATTTTTTCATAAAATAGCCTCATATGCCAATTCATAGGAATTTGGACTTCCCCTTAGGTCATGGCCCTTTGAGTGGAGAAAAATTGGAGACCCCGTCTGAAAGGTAAGCTCTTGCATTATCTTTTTGGCACAGGTTTATTTTCTTTCTTATTTGAAGAAAAATATGATTGATACCTAACTTTTAAAAGTGGCCCATATTTCATGGGATCTAGAGGCATGTACTTAAATTATTGGACCCTAGATTTCTTCCCAAAGAATGACATTCCATTTGCGGTTCCATTCTGGGTTCGCCTTCCTTACTTCCCCCTTCATTGTTGGAATGACACAACCATCTGTAATATTGGGAAATCCCTAAGAAAATATATCAATCGAGATAAACCCAAGGATGGGATGTAAGCATGTGCCCACATCTGTGTTGAGATTGATTTGGAAAAAGGTCTCTCAAAAGACATTAACATTTCCCTAGACAACTGGACTTACCTTCATCTAGTTGATTATGAGAATCTCCCATTTAGGTGTAAATCGTGTCATGAATATGGAAAATTTTCCAAGAATTTCCCCAAAACAAACACTAAACATCCCTTTGTTGAAGGTTCAAAGAAATGGAAATAGCCCACAAAGAAAAGGTAACCCATTAACTAGGGTGAAAATTTGGATAAATCTCCAACCTCCACAAGAACTCCTTCCAATCCAAGCTCTCACCCTGGCCCCATGTCCTCTTCCCAAAGACAAGGTAATTACCTAGTGTCATCCAAAAATCAATATGAAGTTTTATCATACTTGTAGGAATATCTTGTGGAAGTTCCTCTTCCCAACCCAGAAATCCATTCGGAAGAGGGAGGATTTGAAATCCCCTCAGAAGTTACTCCCCCTCAAGACCCTCATTCGGAACAGAAAGAGGGAGAAATCACAGAAAGTACTGAAGAATAAACAGATTAGGACTCTTCCCCAAACCCCATTTCAAAAAGGTTGAGAGAAAATAAAATCTACAAAGGAAAGAATTAGTAGAAATAAGGGAAATAGAGGTTGGGAAGCAGGGAACCATGTATGGTCATACTCAGAAGGAGCCATGAGCTTCAAGAAATCAATGCAAATCCAACCCCCCAAGGGGGGAATCCCTAAATCTAATAAATTATTAATGAAATATCATGGAATTGTAGAGGACTTGGGAGTAGACACAAGTTGTCATTGATTCATGATCAAGTCAAAGTAGAATCCCCCCACATCCTTCTACTTTGGGAAACGAAACTAAAGGATTTGGGAGTCATTCAAGAAAGTACCTACATTTGGTGTTCATTCAAAGGCTTGGTGGTTAGCTCAATAGGGGCATCAAGAAGTCTTTTCACTCTCTGGGACACCTTAGTTTTTAAGCTAGAATATTGGAAAAGTTTGATTCATTGGCTACAAACCACCATCTAGTAAGTCCTTTTCCATAATCAACATTTACATTCCCTCTATTTCTCAAGAAAAAATAGCTTGTTGGAATTTCCTTTTTAGCATTCACGATAGAAACATCCACCATAATTTCATTTTACCAAGAAATTTCAATAAACCTTTGCACTAAAAATAAAAGAAAGGGGAAACATCATTCACAACCCATACAAGGAATATATGGAGGACCTTTGTCCACCATGGACCTAGTTGACATCAAACTTGTTAAAGGTCGATTCACATAATCTAATAAAAGGAAGGGCCTAAGGCACATTGTGGAACATTTGGACCATTTCCTCATCAGTATCTCTTTACTGGAAGGTTCTCCCATCCCATCTTCCTTCATCCTCCCATGAGTTGGATTTGAGAATCACCCCATCTCCCAGCTTGTTCTGTATTAAATTGATAACCTAGGCCCCAACCATTTCCAATTTAATCCTTTGTGGCTCCAAGACCCCTCTTTTTGTTTACCTTGTTTCTTCCTCCTGGAATGTTTGGTTCAAGGCTCTCCCATATACATTTGGGAAAAAAAATGAAATAGAACAAAGGTGTCCCTCAAAGAGTGGGCCAAAGACAAAGAGAGGACCACAACAAATTATCTTAAAGGCATGATAAAAAAATGGAAGCAGTAAGAGGAAAAATAGATTCGGAGAAAACAACACATGCTCTCCTTGTTGCGGAGAAAAGAACCTTCTTAGAATATCAAAAAGACATGCATATAGAATAAGAGAAATGGATACTCAAATATTGGAGTCTCTAGCTGCAAGCAAGGGATAAAATAACAAAATTCTTCCACTGCCAGGATAAATCCCAACTCTGGAAAAATAAAATCAAATAGATAAAAAATGTAGATGGATCCATCATTATGGGATATGACCAAGTTAAATAAGAAACACAAATTCTTTATGAGAGTCTTTACTCAGAGGAAGGAGAGGTAGACCTAAATGCCCAAGAAAGACTCTTGGAAAATATACCCTCACTCATCAATTCAAAAGACAATGATATGTTGAACCAACCAATGACATAGATGAAAATCTATGGGGTCTATTGAGTCCTCAAAATAGATTCTTTTTGTCACATTTATATATTGTACTTCCATACAAAATTCTATATATATGCGTCACTTATATCCCATTTTACTCTTTTTTCCATAAATCATAATTAGCTACAAAATATGTGCATTGAAGAAGGTTAAAGGTAAATTGCCCATTTTTATACATAATTCCATTCTTCTTTGTGCATAATCATTTATTTAACTATTGTTGTAATGCGTAGCTATAGAATCTTCCGATTATGTAGAAATTCATAATAATTTTTGTAGCTTAATTACTAAGATAAGTTTATGCAACAAATTCATTGTTCTATAGGGACATGATCATCCCGGGAATGAACCCCAACATCTGGAAGGCATCAAAATGATCCCTGAAGATCATCCACCTATTTTCATAACCCACAGATCTTCCAGCTGAGAGAAGAAGCAAAGTCAAACTTGTAATTCAACGTGTACATGTGGCAAAGTATGCAACCCAGTTTCATCAATTCAAGGAACGAGAATGGAATGAGATTGTATTAGGGAAATTTGTGCATCCTGTCATTAATTTATCCAATACGTGGATGCTAAAGCTCAATCTATACATCCATGAAAGATTTAGATCCAATTTTTCATCTACATATATGTAATTTGATACAAATTGTTTATGAGATTCGTGTAATTTGGAATTGAGTAATCTTTTTTTCATCATATAAATATGTGTAATCATATCTATATGAGGACATGTTGGTTATTATTCTTTGTTATCAAATTGTTGTAAACACATTTGCTGGTAATACAAAACTCTGGAAATCGTTCTCTCTTATGATTTGTTAATTAGGCATGTGTAAGAGTTTAGCTTCATACAACTTCTCCAAATAGCATTCCCCGAACTAGGAGCCCCCCCTGAGGAGGAGCACACTATTCATTTGCTTTATCATTGTTGGTATTGTGTTTTTTCTTATCCAATTGTGTGATTTATCAATTTTATCATTTCCTTTCTACAATTTATTCCTTTGTGTTTACACAGAGGTAACAAATATAGAAACCATCAGTTGAATGTTATGATGAAAATGAACTCTCATTGTTTTAGGTGATTGAAAGAATGTTATAAAAATCCAATAAACGGGTGTGCCTAAATATTATAATTATCTCTGTGTTCTTATAAACTCTATTTTTGGTACTAATAGCCTTACTCTCTTCTTTATGTAGTTGAACGAAACTTTGTTTTTGCAGCTAAAGAAGTGAACATTTTTTCCTTATGAATGATTGGATAGATTAGAACTAGTACGTGCATATATTTTTCATTTCACTTCATCATTTTATGATACCCATGTTGGTAATTTAATGTATCATAGTTCAACTAATTGAACTGACTAACGTTTTTGGCATCGTTATCGGGGAAGTGCAAAGAGGAATTTGGTTTTTATTTCTTTTAAATGCATGTAGGAATGAATGTGTGTGAAGAGATACATTAAGATGAGAGGTAAGAACATGTGCAATCACTATAAGTAGAGCTATATTGAATCTCTCTTCAACGATTTAAAATCATGATAAGTAGAATGCATGAATATATGTAGAGATAATAGAGGTATATTTAATAGCAGTATAAGTACACCAATCACCACTTCACCCACTCCATCACGTGGTATTGTAAGAGTCACACCATTAGCTAACCCTTCTACAGGTAGAACTATAAGAGGAGGAAGAACAGGAAGGATCATGACTGCACAAACAAAAGGCAAAGGGAAAGTTGGAGAAGACAGTTCTAAAATAGTAAAAGTTCCATCAACCTCACAACAAGTTGTCATACTTCTAGCAAAACCTCAAGAAGAAGAATTACTTAGTGGTCAGCCTGAAATTGTATTTCCAAAAAACCCCATTGAAGAACCAAAACTCTTTGCTATGTCATAGGACTATGTGCATATTTGAGAAGACAATATGTCAAGAATATGTGGTGACAAAGAAGAAGAAAGAGGACCTAGTGGTGGAGAGGAAGAATGACAAGAGAGGCCAAAGGGAACAAGTACATCAACTGTTGAGAATGAATTTGGATTTCCAATTTTGGATCCAATAGTTATTGTTCAGATGAAGAAAATACCACCTTCAACGCTACCTAATTTTCATGTTATTATAACCGAAGACCCATGAACTTTTCTTTTCAAATTTGATGTGTTATGTCATAGCTATGATTATTCTTTTGACACTAAAAAATTGAAGTTGTTTCCAGCCACACTTAAGGATGTTGCATTATGTTGGTTTATGGGTTTGAGAACAAATGCAATAAAAATATGGGATGAGATCCGATGAGAAAAAAATTCCTTGAAAAATATAATGATTATTGTACAAATCGAGGAATGAGAGAAGATATGTTTAAAATGACACAAAAAGAAGAAGAGAGACTTGAATATTATTCAGAAAGATTTCATTATATTTTTAAAAGAGCAAAGAAAAATCATCAAGATTTGGATGCTCTAAAAGATGAATGGATTGATTTGTTAAATTTAATGGGTGAAGGAGATAATTCTCACCTAACCTATCCGTAAAATTGTGACTTAAGCAGGCATATTTCTCAAGGGAAGTCCAAACATGGTAAGGGACTTAGGGATTATATCTTTAGGGTCAACAAATCAGCCACCGGTGGGGTGAGTAGAGAAGAGATTGGCAATTTATTGGACAATTTTAAAACATACATTCTTAGTACTCTTGTTTCTCAATTAGGCACATTGAAAATTAAGCAAAAGAAACAGGTAGTGGATGCAACATTAACTATTTATTGTCCAAAATGTAGAAAAATCATCCTTTAAAAGAATGTCCTTTAGATAACATTTATCTTTGAGGAATATGTGCAATAATTATGCTACCGAAAATTGCATGTCTCTACCAGAATGCAAAGCATCTTACTAGGGAACTCAAAGAGCTATAGAGAAATTATTTTTTGTTGGAAAAAAAAGAACTTGGCAGCCAAGGAATTCAAGTATATCTCAAGATCCCTCTCAACAATTTAATCCTTATTTTTCTCAACAATACCCCCAACATAATTGTACCATTCATATGCCTTGGCAAGCATGGGCACCAAAGCAAGCCCAAAACCAACCTTGGCAATAAGGTTGGTGAGGATCTACCAATGGGACCATGTTGGATCCGCCTTATACTATGCAGCAATAATACACTCCATACCCTACATAAAATCAATATCCCCCCAAGTCCAACAACCATATTCCAATTAGCCACCACAACAACAAATTTCATAACCACAAAAGCTTCAATTACTATCAAATCAACCTCTAAGACCAACCCAACTACATGCACAACCCATTGTTAACTCTAATAATAAAGTAGCACAACCTGCTTACAATGTTGAGCTACAAAATTTTCCCACTTACTTGATTATTTCTCTTGGTATAAACGACATTCATCTTAGATCAAGAAAATTACTTCATCAATATGCACCTATTATTGTTGAAGAACCTATAGAGAAGGAAAATCCTAAACAAATAAACTTAAGAAATAATTCATACTTATGATATGATAAATTATTATTCATGAAAGTAGACTTATTCTAGAAGTTGTAAGGTAGCTAGAGAGGTAGTGGGGGGGGCCTTGTTAAGAACCCAATACTGAATACAAAATATCACAATAGATCCAAAGATATCTAAATACAATCACCACACAAGATATATGAAACCATATAGAAAAACACAACTTTATTATATCAAACCCTTGAGGTAGGGCAACACCGTACAATGGATCTTATTATGGAAGGGATCCTCTCCTATTCACTTGCCTCTTCAAGGGGGCATCCTCCTATCGAGCTACTGCTCCAAATACAATATTTATCTTCATGTCTCATTACATTGCTTGAACCCCTTTATATAGTGCTACCATCACCTAAGAACATTCTAGAGGAGGAATCTTCTAGAAG
>JASDQU010307539.1:37615-54754 GCA_032191745.1 Picea mariana
ACCTCAGGGGGGGTCCGGAATACCACCCATCCCGAAAAAAATTCGCCTTTTTCATTTTTTTGCCTATTTTTGCTTGTTCAGCATGTCTTTTTCTGGAGGATGTTCTTGGAAAATTAAGATGGATTTTAAAAATCTGAGAGAGGTTGTTTTTAATCAAGAGATGAATAACAAAAACCTCTCTCATTTTTTTCACAGGTGCCACGAGAAGGGAGAATCAAATCCATCTTCAAGGCCCTTTTTTCCAGATTTTCACTTTTCTGTTACAGTCCTGATTTTGCGGGAGCAGTTACGGCCAGCTGGGGAAGATTTTGGTGAAACTGAAGGAGTTTGTTGTCCATCACATTCCTATATACAATAACCTCCTTTATTTGTTTCCCAGGTTTCATTTTTGAAGAGAAACACAATTCTGTTCGGACCCCTTTTTCACAGAAAACTGGTCCGTCTTTCATGGCGGACAGTTCCAGATTTTGTGGGATTTGTGGCTATTTTTGGACAAGGCAGTTAAAACCGACTTTGGAAATTTGTTGGGGGATCTCCCCTATTTATTCAGAGATGATTTTTAATGTAAAGGGGGATCTGTCGAGGACCATGATTGAAAATTTTTATAAAACAACTCGCTGAGCTTTCAGTGTTTTTTCATCAATTCAATGAGACAGTGCTATGATGCAGGATTCTTGTGACTATTTTGACTGGTGATGTGCATCCCTCTGTGTTAATTTATTTCTTTGTTATCATAATTAATTTCTTCCTCTGAATTATTCCAAGAAGATTAAGAACATAATTGCCTCTGTCTCTGGCTTGGTATAGTTTTTGTTTTTTCCACTGAAAATTAAACTCAGAATTCTTAGTTGCTTTGTGTTTAGTTGGATTTATTGACCTATTTTCATCTCACTCATTTCATTTAAATTGAAGGATCCAGTGAGTTGTCTACCTTGCCTTGCAAATATTAGCCTGTTGACATGGATTTTTGATCATTCTTTTCAGTGACTCCATAGCCCATGGTTTCTCTTCTCTGCCTATACCCAATTTCATAAATAACCCATGTTCTGCATAGCTAGCCTAATATTCTCTTCAAACAAATATATATCAGACAGAGAGATCCCTCTTTGAGTCTTGGAGGGCTAGATCCAATACTCGAAGTGGTTTTGAGGTTTCCTTTGTGACTTCCATCACAGCCTTGGGCAAATTACAGAGTGCTAACATGGTGGAGACAGAGTAACAAGATGAATTCATAGTAGGAATGAATAGAGTGGAGGTCGTATAGTGTGGAATGGGTAAATAATGCTCATCTAGATGGAGAATCCATCCAGAAGAGTGTTTATGAATTGAGATGAGAATACAACGGTCTAATCATTGCAATGATGGCAAGGTAAGGAAAATTCATAAATTATGTCGAGGGATCACATCCATGTATAATGTGACGATCATATCCATAAGTAATGTCACATTCAATTTACACTGGTTTTCATAATGATTGTAGGGAATGTGGTCTATTTGATTAGAATTCACTGTTATGAAAAATTCAACATCGATGTTGCCAGAAGGTAATCATAAGTTTAACATTCACCAAAACAATGGTTTGAATCAATAATTAACAACGTAAGGTTATAGAAGGTGGCATAAACATAATTTTGACATCACATGAACAAGATTATTCGACGAGATATTTTTAAACTGGAACAATATTGCTCAAGGAATGATTTTTATTCACCCAATCATATCAACGATCATTCAATGAAGAAATTTGAATACATCGTAAATGATTTTAAAAATAGGGGAATACACATGAAGACTTCAAAAGATAATGATTGGGAGATTTAACAACTTAAGGTAACAAAGGTTCATGAGAGTAACCATATATTTAGCACAAAGTTAATATGATTCATAATAAAAGGAATAAAATAATGAGCTCATACCTCCATTACCTAAAGTGTTCTTTGCCAAACAAGGGGAATATCCAGTATAGAACAATTTGTTTTTTACCAAAATTCCACCATCAGTACCTCATCATAGGCTTAGTACCATACCAATACATAAAATTATTTTAGTACCAGACCAACCCAATAAATTGTTTTAGTACCAGACCAACACATGGAGTCTTCTCCAGTACCGGATGAACACATGCAGTTTTTCTCTAGTGATGGATGAACACATGAAGTTTTTCTCTAGTACTGGATGAACACATGGACTATTTCCATTACCGAATGAAGTTTTGATAAGGTACCTAAATGTATAGTCTTCAAAATAGAATCTTGTAGGCTTATCTTTATATCTTAGCATGTTTTGAGGTTCAAGCTAGAGTAGGTGCTTTCACTTAGTGATGTTGCATGTGATTTTGTTTTGCTGAAGTACCATGCTGGAAAAACTACAAACAACACACTGGTACATGAATGTTGAAATTATAGCGGAAGTGTCATAAAATGAGGCAAAACAATTCAATTATTGGGCTCCAATCTATGTAACAAGAAGGAAACTATAGCTGGACAACTTCCTATTGAGATGCAAAAGCCACCTCTTTTTGGAACCAAACTAACCACTCCTTCTATTGCCACTTCAATTTTATTGTAAAGGAAAACCTAACTACTACTGTCCTGTGGATTTTTCTCGAGCCTCGATCAGTTAATGCTCGCTGGTGTTTTCAATTTTAAGGAGTCTAAAAAAATTAAAGAAAACTCCACCTACTGTCCCGTGGATTTTTCTTGATCCCGTGCTAGTTCTTTCTCCCCAATGTTTTCAACTTTTAGGAGTCGGAAAAAATTAAAGAATACTCCATCTACTGTCATGTGGATTTTTCTCGAGCCCAATCCAGTTCCTGCTTGTCGGTGTTTTCAAATTTTAGGAGTTTGAAAAACTTAAATAAAAATCCATTAGGATCCTTTTCCATAAGTAATCTACCATGACTGGATAAAGGAATAAACTTACACTTGGAATATTTCCTCCTTATTAATTATCTACATGAGAAAACAATTATATTTTTCTCTTGTTAGTAACACCAAAATCACTATCTAACAACACACCTATATACATATATGTACAAAGTTAAATTAAATCACACAACAAAACTTACAGTGCTGGATCAATAGGAGGAGAACTCCCCTTGCTAACCAATTGCATTTCAGAATTTTGAAGAACATGTTTGATAAAATCCTCTTTAGAAAGAGGCTTATGATAACCTTTCAATTGATGTCCATTTACGACAAAGGAAGTCTGATCTTCATCAATAGTTTTTATATTAACTGAACCATTGTTGTAAACTGTGTCTACTTCATAGGGTCCCAACCATCAAGTGGACAATTTACCCTTGAAATTCTTGAAACTACTATCATACAGCAGGGCCTAATCACTTGGATGGAAAGACTTCTTCTTGATGTACTTATCATTCCATTTAGTCCTTTATTCTTGAAAGAGTGTATTCCTATGAAGATAATCCTATGTGATTTCATCAATCCCATTCAACTGCAATATCCTCTGTTTTTGAGCTTCATATAAGTCCATACCCAATTGCATAACAATCCTGAAGGTTTTTACTTGAAATTCTATGGGAAGAAACACATGCTTTCCATACACCAATTCATAAGGCGTATGTCCTCTTGTGTTTCTCCAAGTTGTTCTTGTTGACCAAAATTTGGTCACCTATATGTTCCTGCTCCTGGAATAATTAAAAAAAACGATATTGGAAGATGAAGATTTTTGAACTATTATATGTTCATTACATATCCCTTGGTATCAAATTCACCATGCATTTCATGGAATCAAAATCAAATTCTCCATGACCAAGATACACATACTTCTATCCAAAATTCCAATGGAGGTATTACAAGAAGAAATATGAAAAATATTCTAAGTGACATGTTCTCTCCTCTCTTTTTCCCTTCACCTGTATTCATTCTCTCAATTTTATACCTAGTCATTTCTCCCATTGTCTCACTACTTTCATATTCCTCTTACCATTTTCCACACTTAGCCATTTTTTCTTATTCCTTTCCACGTTCACATTCATTTCCATTTTCCTTTATTTTCCCATTTCTTTTTATGTTCCTTTCCATTTTCATTATCCCATTTTTACATTTATTTCCTTTTCCCTTTTTTCCTTTCCCAAATTTCACACAATTCCTTTATTTCCCATATATTTCTTTTCATTTTTCATATTTTCCATATTTCTTTCCATATTTCACATGACCCATTATATACTTTCTAGACTTAGTCTTATTTACTATGTCTTACTGTGGGTTTGCGGATTGGTGAATTTTCCTAAGAGCATGTTTTATCTCCACTACCCTCATAATGCACTTTGACTTCCACCACCTTCATAATGCACACAACTCTTTTTATTACTCTTTACTATGTAACTCCTCCAACACTTAGACAAATACATGAGTTACCACAGGTTCACGGGTTGGTGATATAATATTTATTTCATATATCATGTGCAAGTCTGTCTGAATGATTCTCCTCTCCTATCCAATTTAGTTAACACTTATAAATTTTCACACTTATTTCTAACTATGTCTTACCATAGGTTCGTGGTGATTTCTAATATTCTCACCTACCTCTGCATTCATGTAACCCCACATACTTTCCATATTATTTTAATAATATTTTTCCTATCATAAGTACTATGAGGTGTTAGCACTCTGTAAATTTTTTTGGCTGATAAAAGAAATGAAATAGGTAGCCTACAAACCAATTTAGAGCTGGGTACTAGCCTGATCAACTCAGAGAGGGATCTCTCCTGTCACTTGGTATTTAATATATGAATTTTCTTTAACAGATCACTGGCTATGTTTTGTTTCTTTGAAGGGGTTTTTATAATTTTTTTGGAAAGGAATGGGAGCGACACTTAGGACTATGGAATCAAACTTCTAAAACAAATGGAAGCATTGACTAGTCGGTAGAACTCTCCATAGGATAAAGGCTAAACGAGGCGATAAATATGAGTTATAAATTGTAATTTGCAGAGTGTAAGAAGACATGAAAAACATATAACTGTATCAGAGCATTAAATAAATGAGTTCTAACTTAGTTAGGAAGAACTTAACATAGTTTAAATTGCTTAAGCCGAGAGCATCACAAGATGAATTCTGGGCCTTTAACTATCCAATTTAAACAAAAGACAATGTAAATGGAATTATAAATACAGGAAATACATACAAAGAGAGAAGACAAAACTCAAACCACCACCATTAGAATCTTTTCATGGAAAATTCAAGACTTCTGCATGTGTATTCTATTCAGCTTCAGAAAATTACATTCAAGTTCCAAATAACTAAAATCGTGCCCTTGCACTTCTGCCAACCCCTAATACATTTGGAACTCCTAATATTTATACAAGTTGATCTCCTTTGGTTTGAAACCGATTACAATGATCAAAATAAAACGTTTCGGTTTTGAAACCATTTACAATGATTAAAATAAGATGTTTCAATTTGGGAACTGATTACAATGATTAGCAATAAACATTTCTTGATCCATATTCTGACTCCTCTGGCGCTTCAGTCTCATTCTTTTTCAGTTGTTCTTCTCTGGTCTTCTAGACGATCTTCCATCTTTAGTGACATCTGGCCATCATCTATTGGACCCTAGAAAATTGCATTTCATCTTACCCAGCCATACTATCTCCTTCCATTGAAAGTCAAAAGGAATATCATAATCTATCATTTCCTTTATTAGGATCTCTAGGTTAATGCAAGAATCATATGACATGAATGGTAGTACACGCTTGACTGCTTTGAATTGATTCAGGATTTCAAAATTTGTAATTAGATGCTCAACTAAAGTAGCTCCTTTCATATTTTCCTCCAGGTTTTCAAACTTGTAGTGATCCATTTTGCATTGAGTGAGGTGAGCATTGTATTCTTCTTGATCATACAATTTTCCCTTTCCATACCAAATTGGTGGAAGTCCTTTGATAAAAAATTCTTCGAATACGTCTTTGAACTCTTGTACACTCTGTTCCATCTGTGTTGCCTTGGTTTGGATTGATTTTAACAGGTTATGTTTAACAATAACCCTCTTGGTCCACACAATCAATGTAGTTATGTCCTTAACCCCAATAGTCCAAAGGTCTGTAGGAGGAACAACGTTGAGTAGATTTATGGAATTCTAGGCCCATTCTGATGGTTTCTTTGCTAAAGTTTCATTCACAACAGTGCACCTACTTCTGGTTGTGATAGCTATTTTGTCTTTATCATTAATAAAATTTAAATATACTTTGAACTTGGCAGCTTCAACAACTATAGAGTCCCATATGATATTCTTGCCCCCCTGCAACATGTCGTTGCCTCTTAACCTCATCTTTAATTTATCTATTCTTTCCTACAAGACTTCATTCTCTTTTTGAAATTGAGCCATTCTTTCATCCTTTGCCTGCATCTCTTGCTTCAATTTCTCTATGCTTCCTTTCAACCCTTTGATTTATCCTTCTTGCAAGCTTACTTGTGACATAGCCTGGACTAGTCCTTCATAATTTGACCCAAATTTTGTAGCAAGATCTGCAACTACATCCTTTTTTATCAATTTTTTCCACTCTTGTGACCATTTAACCTTTTCGCGTTCTAGATGCAACACCCTATCTTTGTAGTATAATGTCTCTTGATGAAATGTTTCCTTTTCCTATTCTAGAGCAACCAACTTTGTTGTTTTTGGATGCTCTATAGCAGAAATTTTCAATTCCTTCTTCAAACTTTGAATTAATTTGTCTTTCTCATCCAATGAGGATTTCAACCCTTGGGGGCCTTCATATTCCAACCTCTTGACCTGAGTCTAGCAAGCTTTGCTACATGATTTTTTCTATCTCAACTTTCCTTCCAATTTCATTGCATAAGATGACCGTTTTGAATTCTTCAAGCTTAAACTCAGGTAATCAGAATACAACATATCGCTGGTATGCTTATGGAATTTAACATTGTCTGGAGCACTGATGTTGTCATATCTTATATTTATATCAGAGAATTTGTCTTCAGTTGCAAATGCAATATTAAAGGTCGTATTTTAAACATCCCTTACTGTGAATAGAGAATAGTTATGCTGAGAAATATTTTCCACTTCAGGGACTAAATCTCTCATCTCGCCCAGAGCTATGTTTCCCTTCCCAACATACTATTTTTCCAAATCTTCTTTAGATTGATAAACTTCCTCGGATGTTCTATCAAAGATATATTTCTTCCTGCTAAAGGTTCTTGAGCTGCCTTCACTTTGGAGTTTTCTTTCCTTTTCAACCTCTACAATGTTAGTACCACTTTCCACCATATCTAGATTTACTTGTTCTCTGGGCTCTTCCTCTTCAAAATCCATTATCTGCGTAGACTGTGTAATAGTCATTTTCTTATGAGAAGTCTATTGATCACTGGTGCCCATGGCCTCTGAACTGCTTCTCTTGTTGTAAACACTTATCCTAGGAACTTTGACTATCGGTTTCTGAGAAACTTGTTGTGTTTGAATTTGTTGTAGGGTGTCCTCCACTTGTTGTGTTTGATTTGGTTGCAATATTTCTTCCATAACTACATAAACTTATATATTTACCAGCTTATCAAAACTCTCAACCTATTCATGCTCATAAGGGGCTTGTTTTTTCATCAATATTCTCTTGGATATGATTTGGTATGGATCATACCTTCTTCCCTGTAGCTGTGAAAAACCAAACTCTTTGAGATTTTCTTCAACTTGAGATAAACATGATCTAGATTTGAAAATGAAGGGGCCAATGATAAAAGGGAACTTGAGGTTGCAGGCTTTGTGCAACTTCAGGAAGTGCTCTGTCTCAGATATAATTCTTTGCCTGATGAATTCGAGGGAAAATATTCTAGGAATCATAAAAATGGGCAATAGGTAAGGGGATTCATGACAACCATAAACCCAAATTACTATTGAGTTCATGAATAATACCCAATCCCCCACTCTTTTCTCTAGATTTGGCTTTATATATCTCCTCATATCATCCATAACTCTAGGCATGATGGTGTTGAAAATTAAACTATAGACTCTGGAAATGACTTTGTTTATGAATATAAGTAATGTAATCCTTTTACATTTAGCTGACATGAATGATGCTTCAAAAAATTATCTCTTGTTGGTTTCCATGAAAATTTTTAACAGATATGTGTAATATTTGAAATGTCTTAGAGAATGAAAATTCACTAGTTTGTTTATGAATATTATCAGCTAGGAAATTATCAAAGCTGATACATAATGATAGACCAGAATCTGAATTAAAAACGGTCAAGAGGATACCAAGCATGACTTCAACTACATATTTTTCATTGTCTAGACCTAAAACTTGACTCAATAGGGAGTAGATCCATTGGACCTCAATAACCATTATATTCACATTCATTGGAAATGACAGACTCTCTGAAAAATGTTCAGGTTTGACAATTGTCTGTAAAAACAGATCTCAGACCTCTGATGGACATTCTCTATATACCCTAATCAACTTCTCTTCTTTGAAAGGTTCAAAAATTGCACAAAATATTCTGGTATACCAAGGGACTCTCGAATTGAAAAATTCTCTACCCTACACAAGACCTTAGACCCTCGTTTATTCACGACGACTCTTTCTTCATGGGAATAATGTTTGACACACCAACCTATAAATTCAGGAAATGGGAAATATATTTTGACAACATAAGGGACTATGGTGTCCTAGACTGCTTCAAGGAACAGTATACATTTTCCTACTTTATCAGACAGGTTGCTCCTAGACAAAGAGATAGGAGAAATAGTGATTTCGGTATAAAAAGTATCAAAATATCGGTCAATTAGGGCTTCTTCATTTGCCACAAGATCTTGTTCTGTTACTGTGGTTATGATGGGATCTATGGTTGTGATGAAAAATACCCATAAACAAGAGGAAATGGTGTGTAGTTGGTGTACCGTTGAGCTGCAGTTGAAAGATGGTGATCACGCCAAGGTTTTAAGGGTCCAACATTCAAAATAAAATAAAATAAATGTCCAAATGCCCTTTTATACTTTTCTGTTTTTTGGGGTCATGAGAAAGTGGTTTGAGGGAACCTTCTTTTCATCTCGAAATGCACCTGGTGGTGTCACATAGTGCTGAACGAAAACCATGGTTAAAATTTCAAGCCCGCTCTCCAAAATGAACCCCTACGCAAATTCTCCCCCCGAAATCATTCTTGGTCGTTGATCTTGAAAAATCGGGATCTACGATGCATTGAGCCCGATCAACTTTGCGCTCCTACTAGATTTATCTGCTCCCTACCATATTTATCCCCTTTCCTAGTTTATCAAGATTCCAAACCGGTTTAGCATCTCGCTAGATTCTGAATTTGATTTCGCACAATTTTTTTAATGGTGACTAATATGGGCTCCAACTGGGGATGCTATCCTCCCATTGAGGTAGAAAAGAATGACAGACTAACTGCCCGCCCATTTTTCTTTATTTCACTCATGCAACTAAATCGATCAACATCTTATTCACGAAACTTCGTTCACATAACTCTAGTTATACTTAACATAAAATTAGGGCCTTCACTTTGGGCTTCAATTTATGCTGATTTGATTTCAATTGCTTCTACTGAAAAAAAAATGGTTATATACAATGAAATGGAAAGGGTGAGAATTTATTTAAGCGAGATAATTCTTGAGAAACCTTCCATTCACAGGCCCCCCACCAACAATATCTTTGTTATGTTCCTGTAGAAGATATGCATTATTTCCATGGTATGCCACAATTTCGAAAGCTCCCAACCACAGATGGTCGAATTTTCCATGATTTCCTCTATCTTCATTCTTGGCATCCCATTTCAACACCAAATCCCCCACTTTAAAATCATGTTCCTTAGTATGCCCTCCAACATATTTTTTAATTTTGTTTTGGTGTAGTTGAGAGTTGTTGAAGGCTTTCTCTCTTGTTTGTTGAACATTTATTAGTTCATTTTTCCTCCTTTGAGTGGAATGTTGTTCAACATCTTTCTCCTGTAGCAATATCATCACTAGAAATCCTAATGAAGTAGGAAAAATTGCCTCTGTGCCATACACAATATGAAAAGGTGAAGTGGCAATAGACCTTTCAGTAGTGATCATATGAACCCATAGTGAATAAATAAGATTCTTGTGCCAAGCTTCTGGTCAAAATTTTATTGGATGACTCATCCAACCCATTACCTTGAGGGTAGTAAGGTGTGGAATGACCAAGAATTATATTGTAATAAATGAATTTTTTTTCCATCTTTTTGGACTTAAATGTTGTTGCATTGTCTGTAATGATTTTGATTGGACACCCAAATCTAGACAAAATATTGTTTTCTAAAAACTAAATGATAATAATATCGATGGCTTACCTTGTGGGGACTGCTTCAATCCACTTGGTGAAGTAATGTGTGGTTGTCAATATACAATTGTGTTTATATGAGGAATGTGGTTGAATTTCTCCTATGAAATCAAGTCCCCATTTTCTAAAAGGTGCTTCAACAGAGATGAGATTCAAGGGAAAAGGCTGTAGTTTTCTCTTTCCATAAAAAAATTGGCATTCATGATAGCTTTAAAATTATTTGTAAACATAAGAAAAAATGCCTGGCCAATAGAACCCAACCCTCAATATATTGTGCATAACAGTTTTCTAAAAATGGTTCCCTCCACAATCACCTTTATGAAACTCTCTGATGGTTTTTTCTAATTCTTCCTCCAGCAAAAAAGTCAGGAAGATCCCACCCAGATCCTTCCAATACGAAGATTGGTTTAGAATATAAAACTTTGTTTCTTTTAGCTTCAAAAACCTGGCCTTGGTTTTACTCAATTTAGTAGGGGCTTGCGAATTTCTCAACACATAAATAATATTAACATACCATGGGGAGTCAAAGAATTTTTGAGATACCTGAGGGGCCTTTTCATCTTCTGAATCTGCTAATAAATCAATAATGAAATTAATTCCCAAGATTTCACAATTTAACTGTGCCATCAACTTTGCAAGTCCCTGCCCCTTGATGAACTTTGTGGGTTTGATCACGAGGTCATAATCCAACAACACAACTATCCACTTTCCCCTTTTACCCTCAGGATTAGGCTGAGTTAAAATGTCCTTCACAGAACTGTTGGGAACATAAGAAACAATATGGGAATGAAAGATATAGAGTATAAAATACTTTAGGGCCTTGACCAGTGCATAGGCATTCTTTTCCATGATATAATACTTTAATGGGTAATCCCTCAATATCCTAATATAGTATGCTATAGGCATTTCAAAGTTCTGTTCATCTTTTTGTAACAAAACACCAACAATGGTGTGTTTTGATGTAAAAGAAAACAATATAAAGCCTTTTGCAAAATTGGGTCTGGCCAGCACTGGGGATTTGGTCAATGACACTTTAATATCTTCAAAATATTTTTTGGCTTCAGTATTCCACTTTATTTCGCTTCATTTTCTGAGCATGTTAGTGATATGCTTTATGATTTTAGATAGGTTAGGGATGAACCTTCTCAGAAAATTTACTTTACCTAAGAAAGATTGTACTTATTTCTTGCTTCTAGGTGTGCCAATTTTAAGGATTCCTTCAACTCTTGGGATCTATCTTTATCCCTACTTTGAAATAATGTGACCAAGCAACTTTCCCTCTTCCATGCCAAAATTAGACTTCTTGGTGTTCAATGAAATTCCAAACTTCCTACATTTCTGAAAATCCCTCCTTAGATGTTTAAGATGTTCATAATCAGAAACTGAATATACAATGATATCATCTAAGTAAATAACAATACATTTATCTTTCTCATCAACAAAGGCTATATCCATAGCCCTTTGGAAAGTTTCTCCTACATTCATGAGCCCAAAAGGAATTTTGGCATACATGAAGGTGCCCCATGGTGTTGTAAAGGCTGTCTTTTCCTGATCATCAGGGTGTACCATGATTTGATTGTACCCAGAGAAACCATTGAATATTGATATTTTTTGAGAACCAACCACCTTATGTAGAATGTGATCCATCTTAGGTAGTGGGTAATTGCCCTTGAGAGATACCCTGTTCATATTTCAAAAGTCTTCCCATAATCAGATCTCTCCACTTTTCTTTTTGACAAGTACCAGATTTTCCACCCACTTAGAAAATCTTAGAGACACTATGATCTTGGCTTCAAACAAATTCTTTATCTCCTTTTCAATAAAGGGAAACAACAAAGGATTAATTCTTCTAAATTTATTCTTGAAAGGTTTATGATCCTCCTTGATTGAAATCACACGTTGAATCACCTTAGTATCATAAACCTTTAGATATTCATAACTCCAGGAAACAACATTAGGAAATTATTTCATTAAACTGATATACTTTTGCTTGACCTCTGGGCTAAGTGTCTTGGATAGCTTGATGATCTTTCGATCTTCCTAAGTCCCAATGTTGCAATCCTCAACATCTTCATCATTAACAATAATTTTAGGACTCCTGACTACATCATTTTTGTCAAAGAGTTTTTCTAATGGGTCCAGGCCTTTGGGAACGATGTTATTTTTTAACTGCATTATATCCTTACCAACAATATCATTCTTGAAATAACCATCATTTGCAAAAACAGTTGCATCTTCTTCTTCACAACAATATTCCTCATCAATTTTAAAATTTGCAAATTCACCATCCATCTTAAGGAAAATTTCTACTTGTTTAACATCTTGAAAAACCTGCCAGTACTTAATATTATCAGGTACTGTTGGTTGTGCTTGACCTCAATATCATATCCTATGTTAGGAAAAACTGGAATTTTGAAAACTGAGGCTGAAGTGGCTAGAGAATCAACAATATGATTATGCCCCCTTGGAATCACTGAGAGACTATATTATGAAAATTCTTCAATAAGGTCAAGCACTATATTCCTATATGCTATTAATATGGGATGTTTTTCTTGATATATACCCTTTACCTGATTTATAATCAACTCAGAATATCCATGTACAACTATCCACCTAGCACCCATTTATTTCAAAGTCTTCAATCCCAACACTAATGCCTCATATTCAACCATCTTATTTGTGCAATCAAAAGAAATCTTATAAGAACAAAGTTTTGTGCTCAATATGGGGGGGGGGTGGTTAATCCACACACCAGATCATTCTCCTTGTTGGTATTGAATGCTCTCTTCTACTATCTAAGTTGTTGACCCAAGGTTCATATCTTTTAGGTTACCAACAAATCCTCTAAAACTATCAGCCCTTATGGTAAACCAGAAGGCAACACAGTACACAGAATGCACTGCGCAGTCTCAGATAAATTTAAATGGGTGGTTGCAAGACTCAGGTGTTTGCAGCCTAGGATTGAATATGAGATAGGGGTTTGTTAACCATATTCATGCACTATGAACTATGAAGGTAATATGCCTATTCCTCATGGGTACACATTTCCATTACATAGTTTACTTCTCGAGCAGGATATTCGTGTTCCATAACAATATGTTAACTCATTTATTAAGCATAACAATAAACCATTGAAAGAAAGTAAAGAGATGCATACATTCATCACTTTACACAATTATTTCCGTGGTTCACCTCCTCCTAGGCTATGTCCACAAAGATTTGGCTCTTGGCTATTTTATTATGGTAGTTCTGCATTTCTGGTGCCGCGCGCTTACAATTCCCCTCTTATGGGTAAGATATATATGAGGTGAACTAGATTGCACTAGGCTCTATAGCCTGCAAACTAATCCTCAGATATACCTTCTCTCCTCTGATCTAGCTCAACAACTTACAAAAATGGTACATAACTGTATTGCATAACGCCTCCATTCATGTATTACTCTAATGGAATGTTATAAGAACCCAAACCCTTACAAAACAATAAACTTATTGTAAAAACGCCAACCTAATATATAAAACTCAATCAACCAACCTCTATATGATACCTGTGCATCTATATTTATACATTTCGGGCTCTTCATCCTTCTTACCAAAAATTACCAAAACCCTAACCCTACCGAAGTTAGGTCTTCCTCCCATGCACGCGTGTTGTTCTTCCTCCAGCTGTCACTTTCCTTGTGCATGCTTTCTTGCATGTGCGTGTGCTGTTAGTTATCCAACTGTTATTTCCGTTTCTGCACGCTTTATTTCCCACAATCATCCTTCTTTCCACTTCGTCCTGCTACCAACAGGCCCCCAACACTAACATGTGACTCGTCCCAAATCACTTAATCTTTCTGAGCTGCCTCGATCTCCTCATTGATCGTCTGGAAATTTTCCTTCAGCTCTGCTACTTTTGTCAATGCCTGCATAGTCTTCTCCTTAATGGTATCCACTACATGAAATACCACTTCATTGATCAGTAATCCTACACATTCTGTCTATGTCTATGTTATCTATGTTCTATCTCCTTCTACTTGTGCAAGTACTTCTACTACCCATTCCTGCAGTGGCTCTATCTAAGCCTGACACTCCTGTTTTTGTGTTTGCGCAGTGATAATTTCTGCCTGCATCTTCTTTATATCCTATGTCCCTTTGACTCATTCTAGGATTGATATGGTATTATTCCTCTGTTTGAGTTCTTGGATCGCTGCATTGATCCTCTCCTCTTCCTTGTCCTAGCATTGGACATGCAGATCCTCCTCCAACCTTGTCCAAAGTTGTGTTGCTTTATCAAACAATTTCGCTTCTTTGATAAATTGTTGCTGTATATCCTGAAGTTGTGTCATTTCTTCCTACTTCCTTTTCTCCTTTACTACCGGTGGAGTTGTTGGTGTGATCTATTCTCGAAGGCCCTCGATCTCCTTCTGATATTGGTCAATTTATTACACAATCTGGTCGATCTTTTCTACGACTGGGAGTTCATATCCTTGTGCATTTCTAGGAAGTTTCCCAAAATTTCTCCCACTCTTCAATCCAGTTCGTTCCTACATTCTTTCTCCTCTTGAGTTTCGGATTTGAACTGCTCAAAATCTTTTTCTAGCACTTCCCACTTCTTTGTTTCTTGTTGTAGCTCAACTAAGTTGTTATGTGCTCGAGACTACGTTTTGTGGTCGATGCTAACCTACATTTTCTATAGTTCCCTTGATGGCATCCACGTCAAGACCAATTGGATGTGGTCCAAGTCCTTCAATGGTGTCTGTCCCACAATTTCATCCATGCACAACATGTTAGGTTTGATGTAGATCGTTGCATGTGCGTGTAGCATTGGAAGGACTGGGTCTCATTCTTCTACCTCCACTCTTTCATTGGTATATGTTGTCGATATTTCTATGCCTCTACTTCTACTTTCTCTCTCGGCCTCCCCGAGTGTCCTGAGGAGATGTCCCATTTCTACCATCTCTTTTTGCATTTTATCCCTGTGATGTGTTGCATGATTGAAGTCTTCTGCTAGACAGTCCTAGACCATTATGGCGATCATTTCTCGATCATCCTCTATGATCGTATAGTCTGGTGATTCTCTTTGCACCTTTTATTTCTTGCACACACCTACTGCCTCTACAACTGGTCTATTAGTCCCCCTTGGTTCCTGTGTGATGGGATTTGGGTTAGTCTTCTGTGCTCCCTTAGCTTGTTTCATCTTTTCAGTGGTCACTTTCTACCCCTTTTGGGTTCCTATCTTCTTTGACCCTTCGTCTGCCTGAGTCGGCTTGTTTTGGCTGGTCCTTGGTTTCTTGGGCACTGGGATTTGTGGAGGCTGTGTTTTCGCCTGCGCTGTCCTTCTGCTATTGTTTTCAGTACTTCCTGAGGAATGGATGAGATTCTCCATTCATCAGGCCATTCTCTGATGACCATGTCGATGTCACCCTCTGTGATGCAATAGTGCATCTGTAGCCACTATCTATCTGGATATTTCCTTGGTTGTATCCACATGGCTTGACGTGTAGCCCAGAAGTTAGTGATGTCCCCATATCATGCGATATCCTTTGGTGTTATTCTACATGATTGGATGATAACCTCTTGTATGTCCTATAGGTATGCTTCAAATATGATTCCATTCTCCCCTTTATGCTTGGCCTGTGGTCCAGATTTAAGTAATAGATATCTCGCTCCCGCTGGCTGCGGTCTAGTACAACAAATTACATACTCTGGTTCCCACAATCCCATGAAGGCTATGAGGGTGAGCAGCCATGAGTAATGGAATTTTGTACCTAGGTCCTATGCATCCTTGCAGTCCACTTGGAACAAGTTTAATATATAAGGTGCCCAACTCACGGAGGTGCCTTCTGTGCACTGAGCTGCAACTGTGATGAATCCTGCTGGTACTTTGTCTTTGCGACATTTTCTTAACAATTTATAGGCTAAGATATTTTCACCCAATTGTCTCGCTGCATTATTGATCTGTTTGATTATAGTGCCTCTTGTTCCCCTGGAGGTACCATATTTCTTCTTCATTTCCTTTGCTGACTCTTTCTCCTTGGATTTATCGTCTAGAATCAGTGTGGGATCCATGACCCAACTGGGTATCCCTGTTATCTGTGTGATAAGATCAATAGTTATGGGGACAGGTTTGTCCAACCATATATCCCCTCCATGTGTGAATGTTAACAATTTCTTGATGCATGCTGTCACATACTGGCCTCTGCTAAAATGTGGAAGTTTGAGCAAACCTAAAATTCATGTTCTGTCCAGTCCAAATGCCCATTGATGTGGCTGAATGATCGTTTCTCCAAGTTGGTTTACCACTATGTTATGCATAAAACCCTTGGCACAATTTACAGGTACTTGGTTTCATCTGATACATCATGGTCGGAATACTTGAGCTTTCTGACGTGACCCAGTAGCTACGGATCTACCTGTACTCCATCTGGTATGCGTGGTAGCACAATTTCTGCTATCGGTTTCTTGCGAGGTGAGCTCAATATCTAAACTTTGTCTTCCTGCTGTGGTGGTTGGTTTGAAGTTCCAACAACTCCCGGTTGCTCCCCTGTAAGCCACTTTGGCCAAGCCGAGGTAGTTCCAACGATCTCCTCTGTTGGTTGACCTAGGCTGGGTGCCTATGACTCATCTGGTTTGTTGATATTGAGAGGGGGGTGAATCAATATCAAGTACAGTTTGAAACCTTTTTCAACTTATACTTAAACCATTAAATTATATACAATGAGCAATGAGAAATAGTATAAGAGTTACACCAATACACCACAATACACCATGCACAATATATGAGAAATAATCAATAGCTATTGTTCAAGGGAAGTAATGACTTCCAAAGGCAGCTACATCTTCCAAATGTAAAGGGAGGGATAAACCTC
>JASDQU010307539.1:55654-66453 GCA_032191745.1 Picea mariana
TTTCAATACCATAGAAATTTCACCATATGAATCATTCTAGAAAAAACATTATAGCAAAAATGGTAAGATGACCTGAAAATAACATACCTTATAACACATCACCAAAAGACTTCATCCTCCCTTGAAATCCGACCTTCTTTACTTCTAATTTCCTCTGAAATTCAACTTTTTGTGTCAAATGAATGTATAATGATGTTTATTTATACCAGTTATGTCACTTCCTTTTAACATTAGGGCCGACCTAACACTTTCTTATTTTTTAATTCTTTTCTTTAATTATCTTAAGGGCCTACATGTACTTCCTTCTTTAATTCACTTTGTCATCTTCAAAAATTCATTTGTCCTCAACCATGAGGATCCACGTGATGTGCCACATACCACCAGAAACAACATGATGTATACTATCCATCCATGGGTGTTGTATCTGCATGTGCATTGTCCTTCATGTCCAAATACCTTCATCAATATTGCGGTCCAAAACCCATGACTAGGGTTTTGGACCGCAATATTGATGAAGGTATANCTGGGGATGGGATCTCGTTGATATCGACAATATTTGGCTGTTGCTGCTCATTTTATTCCAGTTGTCCTCGTGACCTAGTTTGAACCCTGGTTGGTCTGGTTGTATGGTCTAGTTTTACGAGCTTCAGTGGTGCCATAGTGGTGACTGCTAAACGTTTGCTGAGTTTGAATGAATTTGGTGAGCTCTGCACTCTCGCTCTATTTGTTTTGGCTATTGTTTCTTTCTCTTTGTTCTCCTTTCATGAATAGACTAGTTGCTTCTGTGCTCACGTGTTGTATGGGCTTGTCATGAAGTTTGTCGAGGACGCTTCCTCCATGATGTGATTAATGCACCATAAATTTGGGTTCAATGCATCTGTGACAGTTTCGTACTTTTCATTACGCTTACCTTTCCATTTCCAGTTGGCATGTTTAATGTGATGTTTCATCAGTCCTTACCATGCTTTAATTTCTCTTAGTGTTGTCCTGTCATACCGCTTTTACCGACTTTCCGTTTCCTGCTCTTTTTTCTTTGGTACGTAACCATTGTCCTTGCCTTTACTGCATTTGTGTTTCGAATGTCATGTGGCTTTTATATCTCTGGGGTGCTTCACATTTTTCAGTTTTTTATTTTATTTATTTATTTATTTTTTTTTTACTGCATGGTGGGTGGTTGAATGTCCTTGTACATCTTCAGTCAGCTCCCATTGATCATTCCTCTGAGGTATGTGCCTACTAAATCTATTAAATGTAAATATCATACTTCTGTTACAAATTTTACCTCATATGTTCCTAACCAATGCATTCTCATCTTTCCTGGGTGCTGAAATGATTTGTTGTCATAGAGCAATACTAGATCTCCTTCCTTGAATGTCTTCTTCTTGATGTGTCGATCATGCCAAGCTTTGTCTCCGGCCTTCTGCACTTGTTGATGGAATCTGGCTAGGATTCAATCTTCCTCCATTGACAATAGTTGATCCAATATTTCCTATATTGCGCTTCGTTCGGTCATTTGAGTGATAGCAGCTACACGTAAGCTGGGTACTAAAAATTCTAATGGCACTATTGCTTCTTGGCCATAGACTAGTTTGAATGGTGTGTGCCCTGTCAACATTTTTCATGTCATCCTATACGCCCATAATACTGTTGGTACTTTGAGGTCCCAGTCATATTTGTTGATGTTATAGATCTTTGTTAGTGTCATCTTGAGAATTTTATTGAAGGCTTCTACTGTGTCATTTTCCTGTGGGTGATATGGTGTGCTCTTCTGATGATGAACTTCAAACTCTTCAAGCATCGTGCAGATGGTGTTGTTTATGAAGTGCATGCCTTGGTCTCTCATCAAAACTCTTGGGCACCTAAATCTGGTGATTACTTGTTCAAATAAGAAGCGTGCAGCTGTCTCTGTGCTGCAGTCTTTTACTGGTGCGGATTTCGTCCATATTGTTAGGTATTCCATCGTGGTGATGATGTATCTTACTCCTGTTATTTTGGCTAGTGGGTTAATTGGTCCCACAAAGTCTATTGCCCATTTATCAAATGCCTGTAATGTCACTTGCGGACGTAATGGCATCTCATCCCTTCTGTTGGGTTTGCCTACCCTTTGACAGAAATCACATCTCTGACAGTACTCTTTCGAGTCTCTGTGGATCATTGGCCACCATAATCCTACATGGAGTACCTTCTGCGCGGTATTTTTTCCTGAATAATTACCTCCTACCATTCCCTCATGGGATTCTGCTAAAATTCTTGGTCGTTCATTCTCTAACACGTACCTTCGCAAGATTCTATCTGCGCCCATCTTGTATAGATGTCCTGTGATCAGTTGATAGTTGGTTGCGTGGACTACCAAGTTCTTCTTATGCACGGTGGTATATTCTTGTGGCGCGATACCTATGCTCAAGTACTGAATGATATTTGTGAATTAGTCATTAGCAATCTATACTAAGAATAACTGTGCATCCAGAAAGTTGTCTTCTAAGTTCATGGGTTCTTCTCCATTTGTGACCTGTGATAGGTGGTCAGGTCCTACATTCAATTTTCCTGGTTTGAATATTACTTCAAAGTCAAATTATTGAAATAACAATAAACATCAACAGATTCTCACCTCCAACAATGGCTTGTTGACTAGGTATTTTAGGGCTGAGTGATCTGTAAACATCTTAAATTTTTTTCCCAATAGGTAATGTCTAAACTTCTACAGTGTATAAACCATAGCTAGGCCTTCTCTTTCCTTTGTGTTATAATTCTTTTCTAAGTCTGATAGTTTTCTTCTTGTGAACGCTATCAGGTGATCCAAGTCTCCTACTCCTGGTTGCGCTAAGATAGATCCAAGAGTGCTATCATTGATGCATCTACATGCACATGGAATGTCTTTTCCCAATCTGGAAATACTAATATTGGTGCAGTAACCATATTTTCCTTCAAAGTGTCTAGACCATGTTGAAACGCGTCATTCCATTGATATTTTGTATCTTTACTTAGCACCTTTTCCATTGGTGATGTGATCTGCGCATATCCTTTGATGAATTTTCTGTAGTATCCTATGTGGCCTAACATTCCTCTTAGCTGGTGGACTGTTTTTGTTGCTGGTAAGTTAACAATGACTGTGATCTTTGCCGGATCCACTAGTAAGCCTTGTTTGCATACAATGTGGCCCAATACTATCCCAAATGATGTTCCAAATATGCATTTATTGATATTCAGTGATATCTGGCACTGTCTGCATTGTTCCAACATTAGTCGTAACACTTCCACATGGTGTTTCAACAGACTGTAAAATTTCCAATCATCTAGGTATACTTCAAGAAACTGATGGATGAATTCCTTAAATGCTGCAATGACCTCTAGAGAATATGGCAGCTGCATTCTTTAGTCCAAATGACATGACTGTGTACTGATAAGATCTCCATTCCATTGCAAACATGGTATAGTGTCTATCCTCCTGTGCTATCTTAATTTGATGGTAGCCTGAGAATCCATCAGTGAATGAGTAAGCTTCATGTCCCCCCACATTCTCTATTACTTCATCTGTAAATGGTGTAGGGAATGGGTCGAGTAGGCATGCATCATTCAACTTCCTCAAGTTGACGCATATCCTTATCCGTCTTCCTTGTTTCTTGTATTGTACTACCATCGGGCTTATCCATTATGATTCCTCAACTAGTTCAATGATGCCGGGTTCGAGCATCCTATCGATCTCATCTTTAACTTTCTGTTTATATATGGGGTTCAGTCTGTAAGGTCATTGTTTAATAGGTCTCACATCGGATCTGAGTGGTATCTTCATTTCTCCTAATTCTCTGGCTATACCCTTCATCTCTGTAAATGTTGTGGGAAAAAGGTCGCTATATGCACACAACAATTATGTGATGCTTTCTAAGGTCTGTTCATCCAAACAATCTCCAATGTTGGCTATTTTGGGTTGCTCGATGGTTCTGATGTTAACCTTCTTTATCTTGATTGGCACAGAAATGAATTCTGATTCTATGGGTGGTCCTTCCACATCACTTTCTGCTTCAACTTCTTCAATCTAAATATTGCGCGGGTCATCTTCGTCTGGTGCTTCCTCTTGTACATGGTAACATGACAGTAGTTCCTTGACTGTCTTCTTATTCCGTTGCTTCTCTTGTGTAATAAGTTCTATTTTTTGTTCTTCAATGAATATGATTCCTCTAATCCATTTCAGGGCCGCATCTATGTTGGGGTTCTCATGCTTGAATGAGAAAGTGATGTTAAAGTTCTATTGCAATGTCATCCATGTTGTAGTTCCTTTGCGTAATTATTGGTCTATATACTAGTTCACTGGTATGCCCTCTAAAGTGTGAATGAAGTGGTGAGGCCATTCCTTTGGTGGTGTCATTCTCCACAATGTTTTTCACTGCTTCAAGTGTTTTTCTGGTGTCCCTAGTCCTTCATATTTCCATTGTTTGTTATCTCCCTATTCTTCGCTGAATCTTATGCACAGTAATCACTTACATTGATACCAGTCTGTGATAGTCTCCTTGTGTGCACCCCACCATATTGCGAGTGTGGCCTTGAGTGCTAAATCTAGTGCTAGTAGCCTCTGGTTCTCTAATACTTCATCTTCATATTGTGTCAAGAATGTTTCCAAATCATTTAGTTCACAGAAACTGGGTAGTTCTCTAATTTCTATGCCTATCCACTGTACTGCGCGGTCTATTCTTGCACATCTTCTCGTGGATAATTCGTGTAGTCTCTACTTCTAGTTTTCTAACTCGGTGTCTGAGTCTATTGCACATGAAGTAATGCTCCACCAACTGAGTACCCCATCTGCAGTTGGGTTTACGTAATCCTCATCGCACACAATTGTTTTATACAACTAGTTGATCTCCTCTAAGTCCAGGAAAGTGGGTTCTATGAACCTCTCCCCTTCTGATGGATATAGTGGTTCTATGACCTTGTAATATCCAGATTCAAATGTCATTTTTCTGGTTTTCAAGTTAATTATGGCCTAGTTGTCAAATGCCCAATCCAAACCGAGTAGTGTCAGGTAAGGTGTTGTGCCATCTACTATTTCGATGATTTCAAAGCTTCTTTAGTGTGCACTCCATCAATATATACTGTCACTCCTTTCAATCTAGTTATTGGTAGGACTCTACGCTAGTTTTCTAGTTTTAATTGGACATTTGAGTATCCCAATGTTGGCTCTCCCATGCATTGCTAGGTCTTCTTGGGTAGCACATTCACTTCGGATCCTAGGTCTAGTATAATGTCTCCCATATTGAAATCCCTAATGTTAGAATTTAGTCTAAATTCTCTACTTGTTCTTCTTCAGGTGTGTAGGTGATTGACAGTTTTTGGTTCTAGCTTTTCTTCCATCTTGTTGCTACATTTCTCTAGTAATTTTTGCAATATTTTCATAGATGAAGGATCACTTAATAATTTTAGACATGATTGCAAAAACCCTTTGATTGTACTTACTTGTCCCTTGGGTTTCATTCCATTGGTATGATCCAATGATGGTGGCATCTCATATTCTAAGACTTCCTTGACTAGTTGTGCAGTTGAAGTCGATGTTGTGTCCTCTTTCTGAAATTATTGTATGGCTTCCCTAAAGTATCCTTTTCTTTAAGCGCATAGAAATGCTTCTCAGGGTCAGTGTTCTTCTTTATCCATTGGTTCTATGCTGGTTCATGTTGAACTGTGTCATTTCCTATCTTCATTCCTCCATGAGTGACTATGTTGATGTTCCGTTCGTCGTCCCTTGCTTTGGCTGAAATCCATTGAACATTCTGATTGTTTTGGTTCCTCTTTTCCCAAATCTTTACTAGTAGTGTCAGACATTCCTCTGTATTGTGGTTCGATGCGTGACAATACATAAAATTCACTGGCAACCGTGGGAATTCCCATGTGTAATGTCCTGGCTGCTGGCAATTGTGACATGTGACTAGTCCTCTACTGCGTCTAAAACCTCCTATGTCTCGTCCTGCTCCTCTATAGCCTGCACAATCACCTCTCAGTGCATTATACTATGGTGCCTAATTATACTACACAGTATTGTACTGGGTCTATGCCGGGTTGTACTGTGGTTGCACGTTATTGTAGGGTTGATGCACAGTATTATACTACTACTGCATAGTGTTGTATGGGGCTGGGGCTTGGTTGAACTGGGGCATTGCTTGCCCAGTCATCATTTCGACATGTACTCTATATGCATCTAATGTTCTTTCCCACATCAACTCCTTAGTTCTGTAATATTTGTCATCGTGGCCCATTGACTTACAAAAGGTGCAATATGAATTATTTGGAACTTTCTGGTATTTCTGCATCATTGTGCAATGGTAAGGGTCGTGACCCAATTTCTTGCATATTTCACACCATAATCCTTCTTGTGGTAGCCGGTTTGGAATACCTATCTCCATATATTGTGTGAATGTTGGGAATTCATTCTTGTGGTGTCCTTCTATTCTACATGTGGTGCACCAAATGGTTTCTCATATGTCCTTGTTCCTATTCTGGTTCAATTGAAATGTTAGATTCTTCAAATCCTCCTTCAATTCCTCAATAGCTAGGTCTGTTTGCTGGTATTGGTTCTCTTCCAGTTGCAAGGATTCCTGCAGAGCCTCTTCCTGTGTCTGAAACTTCTATTGTTGCAAGGGATATTTTATATGTGGGAGTAGTGAGTTGACAAACAGGTGCTGATGCTGCATCTCGATCATAAGGTATTTTATTTTTCCCTTCAGTTGCTTGAATCTCTAATCAATCTCTCATATAGATTATCCTATTTTCTGTCTTATCTCGATCATCTCATTCATGTATTGATCCTCTGAACTCGTCTTCTGGAACTTATAAATATCTTCTTAATGTCTTCTAGTGTCCTCATCATCCCAAGGGCACTGTTTGTGTCTAGACTCATGTACCAATCTAGTGCATGGTCTTTTAGTGTGATTGCTAACTCTGCGAGTTTGGTATATTCACCAGTGATCTGTTTAGCCTCCCAGATATTTACACAAATTAACAAGTGCTTCTCAAGATCTTCCGCTGCTTCTCCTCGAAATTCTGGTAATTTGATAGTGGGATCGTGTCCTACCATTTTAAATACTGAACTGCTACCTCTGCTGCATGGTGTAGATACTTGACTAATACTGCTTGAACTGGCTCCTCCATTTGTTTCTCCTATGGTAGATGTACTTCTTTTTTTCGAACTTCCTTTGAACTTCAGTTGTCTAAATGGTGGTGTTCTCTTTGGTGTATTAGTCACACATTGGTTTATGGGTTCCACACTAACATTAATATGGATAGGATGGTTGCCTTCTCCTCCCATTCTTGGGCCTCCTGTTTTCCTCTCATAAGTTGCACACAAGATTTCCTTAATCTACTCCATAGCTTGGAGATCCTCTACCTCTTCATCATCGCTCGCCAAGCCTTCCCTCGTGGCTACAACTCTCTTCTTGGTATTCACCTTATATTGGTAGGGTACTCCTCTATGCATCATTCCCAATGATGCCAAGATCCATTTAATATGGTCATCATCCATCAAGATCGGGTCCAAGAGTTCCTCCTCCTTATTTCCTTTATCCTCACCTTCTTCCATTTATCCTCTCTCTGTCAGTGCTTCCCCCCCTTCCCCCATGCACGTAGAGAAGTCTAGTTGTATGATTCCATTGTCATTACACCTTTGTTATATAGCAATATTTTAATAGAAGTATACAATGATTGAATGTACCTTCCTTGAGGTCCGTAGAGAAATTATTGCTCTGGGGTCCAATCTAGCTATTGGATATGGTTCATCGCATGGTTATCTTTAAACCTTAGTATCCACTCCTACAGTAGGTGGGGAAAATCATAGAAAAATACCTCATGTAAATCCGTAAACATGTATTTATCCAAATATTTATGAGGTGTGGTGCTAGGGTTTCTATTGTATTTTTGGGAAAACTCTAGCTCTTTGGTTCTCAACCAGCCTTCGATTTCTTCTTTCGTGGGGTTTTAAGGTCTCAACATTCCCTTCTAGTTGCTCAATGGTATTCTTGTTTCACTCATTGTTTTCTCCTGCACTTTATCTCATCTACTCAGTCCTCTCTTGTTCCTCTTAACATGAAAACGAAACCATTTGTTGGTCTTGACTGCTATCTTCTAATATCTGAGTTGTTGACCCAAGGTTCATATCTTTCAAGTTACTAACAAAGCCCCTAAAACTATTGGCCCTTCTGGTAAACTAGAAGGAAACACAATACACAGAATGCACTACGCAGTTTCACCTGAGATATCTTTAAATGGGTGGCTACAAGGCTCAGGTTTTTGTAGCCTAGGATTGAGTATGAGATAGGGGTTTGTTAACTAGAGCCATGCACTACAAACTATGAAGTTAATCTGCCTATTCCTGATGGGTACACATTTCCATTACACAATTTACTTCCCGAGCAACATATTCATGTTCCATAACAATATGTTAACTCATTTATTAAGAATAACAATAAACTGTTGAAAGAAAGTAAAGAGATGCATACATTCATCACATTACATAGTTATTATCATGGTTCACCCCCTCCTGGGCTACATCCACAAAGATTTGGCTCTTGGATCTTTTATTATGGTAGTTCTACATTTCCCGCACCGCACGCTTACAATTTCCCTCTTATGTATAAGATCTATATGAGGCAAACTAGATCGCACCAGACTCTATAGCCTGCAAACCAATCCTCAGATCTACCTTCTCTCCTCTGATCTATCTCAACAACTTACAAAAATGGTACATAACAATATTGCATAATGCCTGCATTCATGTATTACTCTAATGCAATGTTATAAGAAACTGAACCCTTACAAAACAATAAACTTACTGTAAAAACGCCAACCTAATATATAAAACTCAATCAACCAACCTCTATATGATACCTGCGTATCTATATTTATACATTTCAGGCTCTTCAACCTTCTTACCAAAAATTACCAAAACCCTAACCCTACCGATGTTAGGTCTTCCTCCCATGCACGTGTGTTTTTCTTCCTCCAACTGTCGCTTTCCTTTTGCACACTTTCTTGCATGCATGTGTGTTGTTTTTCTCCAGCTGTTATTTCTATTTTTGCATGCTTTCTTTCCCATGATCGTCCTTCTTTCCACTTCGACCTGGTGCCAACACTCCTTCTCTACTGACATCCCCATCAAAGCTCATGTTCCACATCTCATTTTTTACATTGTTTTTTTGATCTGAACTTTCCTCAGTTTGTTGATAATATTTTTATTTGGTATTTGCATCAGTCTTTGGCACCTTCTCTTCAAAACTCAAATCATTAAATAAAATGGAAGAACCAATCTCAATCTCCACAGAGTAAATGGGTTGGTTGTTTGGATGGTATTTTTTACTTACCATGTACTTGAGAAAAACTTCATTGTACAACCTCCTATCTTGGCCAAAAATAGGGATAGTAGCATATGACATATCCATTTGCAAAGTCACTTTCAGCTTTGCAACCCATGACTTGGATAACAACATGCCAAATTTAGGAGGGATATCAAAAACCACCACATCCAGGACCATATTTTTTGTTGGAATTTGAGATAAAGATACTACCAGATATTTGATTAGGCCCAAGCACTTCACTTTCCTTTAATCAAAGGAGAAAAGGTCTTTTTAAGGCCTTGTAATGTCCAGACCCAATTGATCCATGACCACCTTGGGAATCAGATTATGGGATGACCCTGAATCTAACATAGCATTATGCAAATTCATATCATGAATCTTCGTACTAACATAGAAAGGAGGGACCTCATCAACATCACTACTCTCTTCTACACGCAGGCCAAAAAAGATGGTAGGATGATCATCTTGTATATTTAAAGTATCATAAGTTTCTTCCATCTTGAGCATCTTAATGATCTGATTTCTATATTCACTATTCTTTATCATCTCATTGAATGGAACAAATATTTTAATTTTGGTCATCTCACTTTCAAAGTTAAAGGAATATGAGGTTTTTTCTACCTCTTTGATGACTGTATCTTTTATTGGTTCATGTACTTTCTTTGGAGGTTCTTCCTTCTAGTTTCCTTTAACCATAAAATCCTTTGCAACAGACTCTTTCTTAGGCTAACTTGAAGAATTGTTGGATTAATGAGAGGGGGGTGAATCAGTAATAACATAATTATAATCCTTTTTCTTCAAATGTTATATCAATGTAGAATTATTATCCAATAATGAGCAGTAAGAAATAAACAATCACACACATACACAGTACACTAGTGTTTTACGTGGAAATCCAAATCGGGAGAAAACCACAGAATGCTTTTTCTTATAATTCTTGAAGAATTACATTCATTGGAAGCACCAACTTGCTTTGTTTTCCAGCTACAACTGGAAGGAGGCTCCAACCCCCTAGTTTCTTAGGCTACAACCTGAGGGAAGCTCCAACTCCCCAATTCTTTGGCTACAACTAGGAGGCTACAACCCCCAATGTTCTCTAGATACAACCAGAATGTGGATACAACCACCTGTCCTTGCCCCATCTTGCCACCCTAAAGTAGAAGTATAATGATGGAACCACTATCACACTATCACTGTGAGATATACTACTGTAAACCTGTACCAATAAATCTGAACCATGCATCAACCATGCATCAACCTGTACCTCAACCTGCAATCAACCTATACCATAAACAAGTGCATCAACCATGCACCAACCTGTACCATAAACAAGTGCATCCAACCATGTACCAAGTATGTACCAATCATGTGTCAAATATTCATCAACTATGACTCATCAATATGTACCAACATCATCAACTATACACCTCATGTATGTGCGCCAACTCATCAACTACTTGTCTCAACCAT
>JASDQU010307539.1:80469-98489 GCA_032191745.1 Picea mariana
AATCATGATCAAACTTTTTTCTTAAAATCTATGTTGATAGGTTAGTGAATAAATTTGGTCAAACAACTTAATCTTGACCAAATTAGCTAGGTTAGAGTAGTAATTAATCCAACAGTCTAAGTTGGATTAATAGGTTAGTTGATTAGGTTAGGAGTTAGGTTAGTGATGTTTATTTCAAATAAAGTTGAAAAGGGATTGTTAAAATACCCTTTGTTTGAGTAAATTTGGTTATTTTTACTTTAGGAAATAAGACCATGGTGTAAAAGTGGGAAAGGGTAAGCTTAACGCTACCCATTGTATGATTTTATCCTAAGTTTTATAACGATAAGAATTTTTGTCGCATAGTGACTAAAGGCTGCACAAGTTTCATTGACGACATCTAGCAGCGCCTAGATCGATGGTCCTCAGAGTATTTCAGACCCCCCGACCTTTCTACCTTTAACGATGGGGGGGGTCCGAAAAAGAAATTTCCCCTGCACGGGCCCCACCTTACATGTCACTCTCTCATCATTTCGGGTCCCTGCCCACTCAAATCCACTTACCACCTACCCACCCTCTGGAATCATTCTAAACCACTACTCAAAAATTTCTCACATCACTCTGCCATCGTACGCCACTACCACCTATCGCACGTCACATCCCACTGTTATCCAATCAATGCCCTCCTCGTGACTGTTAATTGCCCCATCATCACCCCACACCATAACAGACATCTCCATTATGCTGTAAAACCCGTTTCTTCACCCTATAACACTATTTGTAGATCCATACACTATGTACACTGTGTCAAAGCCATATTTCAAGCCAAATTCCAAAACAGTTCAATGTCAACAGGAAAAATTAACCTAGGTAATTTACAGTCCGCCATTAATCCACCTTAAAAATCTGTTAGTCATGGCCCCCAAAGCCAAATCCAATGAAAGGTCCAAGAATCTAATTCTTCCCCCACCTATCGACTTGGATCACATCCCCCTACCAGATAAGAATTACAAAATTACAGATTCGAAGTGTGAATTCGACTTCTTCGAATTACACTTCTGGCTAAAAGATATATTCCTATATCAGAGAGATGAAATTGGACTTTGGGAGTCCAATTTTCCTCTATACGTGTTCCCTTAGACCTTCCACTTCCCTAAATTCGCTTTGAAATGCCAAGTCCATTATCTTCCTAGACAAAGGGCCATCGTTTCCTCTTCTGGTGAAATCTTGTTCACCATTACACCCGAATCCACTAACCAGATGCTACAGATCCCAAATAATGACTTTGAAATCCCATTTTCCATCGAGTCCCTAAACGAATTGTACTAGAATCTCTCCTTCCCCCAAAGAGCCCATGTTTTCGATATCTTTCTACCAGAAGATGCTCAGTTGCCCAAGAAAAATACTCCTTAACCATCCTTCATTTTCTCTGTCAGGGAAAACTAGATTATTTCCATTCTTTGTTACCTATTAGGATACTTATTAGATGAATGGGTTGATGAACCTATCTTATGTTTTTTGTCCATTTTTTCCACAGAAGAAAAAACCACAGTTCAATTTGATTTCAGTCAGTTTCTGGCTGATAATATACAGGATCAAAATTTCAGGTTTTCAACAGAAGTAATGTTCAGATATTCATCAGTGCTGGTGTATTTATTCTTTTTTTTTTCATTCATACATGTTTCCATGTGCTTTTCAGAAATTGGATTAGGAAGGAAACCCACATTCAGTAACCTCATGGACCTCACTAGTGAGGAAAAACTCAACTGAGTTCAACTTCAAGGATTTCATTGACCATTTTTATCACCCAGTGGTTTGCATGTTGAGCAAAAACACAAAACCAAGGATCAATGAAGAAGTTCAGAGAATCCTTCACCTCTCTTATCTAGCCAAAACAAGAGATTGGTATCTATATCAAAACCACACTGAAATAAGAGTGTATGGATGTGAGTTGCCACCATATAGACTACCAAAATATCTCCATGTAAGGATATTTTCACTGGAATACATTAGGAAGATGGTGAACTCTGATGATATCCATGTTTTTTTAGTCAATAAGAAACAACAAATCAGAATCAAGACCCAAATTGGCCCTTTCATATGCAACAAAAAAGTTGTGGAGAAGAGACAGACAACCTCCCGAAACATGTGAGTTTCACTCAGAGTTTCACATGGAATTATGCCCATTGGGTGTCATCTCAGAGCTCAAGGTCAGACAAAGGAGCAATCCTTATGCTCACATACAAAAGCTATAGGTGGAGAAGTATATGAACCAAACATAATGGAAAGAGAACACATTGTTGGAAATAGAAGAACAACCTCCCCTGTCACTACTTCACATACCAACACACCTCAAATACAAACATAAAAGAGAGCAAGGAAAGAGGTTTCACCTTCAGTCACAAATGTGTCAGTTGAAGACTTCCAAGTCTACAGAAAAAGGGCCAAAACTAGTCACACACCAAACCTTCTCAAAGAAGGAGAAATGCAATCCACCATAGTCATGGAGGGACCACATTCCTCAACCTTTTTTGATAGTCATTTCATAGTGTCCACTCATTTAAAAAACAAATAGGCAGTACTCTGTCAGCTGAATCATCTCATGAGAAAACAGGGTCAAATATTGTTGGCCCTCGACCAAGTTTTGGGATAATCTTGGTCATGTTGACCTATTTTGGCACTTTGACAACCAGTCGAAGGAAGAGCGCAAGGCGAAGAGGAAATCACGAAATCTTGGCCCACTTTCAGGTCCCTTTTGGGTTTTTGGGAATATGTAATGTGAAAGGGATGTCGGCCCGTGGGTTTACCCATGCTTAGGCCCACTTTTGTAATGTATAAATAGATATATAGACATCTATCAAAAGATATAGAGATGTATGTGATGTAAGATAATTGAGAATAGATTTTGTAAGTGCTCTGTGCATGATTGTAAGACGCTTGTAGAGATAAGTGCAAGTTGTTGTAAGAAGTTGTGGAAGGCTTTGTGATATAGCACAAGGAAGAAGGATCTAGCGAGATGCGCATATCTTCTGTCCTATGCGAAGAAGGTTTTTGGTGGATTTGTGTTGTAACCGTTTGAAGATGATAATAAAGAAGAAGAGTTGGTGGACGTAGCCCCGGGTGGCGGTGAACCACATAAATATGTGTGTTATTCTTTGTGCTTCAACTTGATGTGTTTATCCCTTCTTTTGCTAAGTGCTTTGATATATTTAAATAGATCTACTTATCATTTGTTCTTCTTAGAGGTGTGTGAATGTTAGATCTTTCATGTATAAAGATGCTTAGTGTTGCTCTACCAGATCTGATCTATTTTACTATTGCTAAGTGATGAAATACCTTATATCTAAGTGAATGATGTGATGCTCTGTGCTATCTGCGAAGTATAATAAGGGTTGAATATTAACGAATGATCAATGCTAACTGCTTTACTAAGTTGTATAATCCAGGATCTATGTCCTAGCTAAGGTTGTAGACACCTGAGTCTTGCAACCACCCCTACCTCTACCTCGGGTGAGACTTCATTTTCTTCACTGGTGTTTTCAAAAGGGCCGATAGTTAGGGTTTTGTTGGTGTGTTGTTGTAGCGTTGAACCCTGGGTTTGCCCCTGTGCCAACAAATGGTTCTGTTGCCGAGACCTGAAACTGTGATTGCTGGGAGTTAAAGAAGAAGAAGCTTTTTGCAAATATTTGATATGAAACCATGGAAGTTCTATGCATATATCTGTTTCCCTAGTGCGCAACATCCTACTTGACCTGGGAAGATTTGTGCCAAGAAAGAAAGGTCATATCTACAAGAAAAGAGGTTGATACTGAAGAAAAGAAGCAAGATATGAACGCTTTGTGCTCTAAAAAAGGTAAAAGTGGAATTTTCTAATTAAAAGAGGTAAGATCTGTAAGCTCTGTGCTCTGATAAAGGTAAGAATAGTTAAAAGTTCTAGATCTGAAATCTTTGTACTCTGTAAAAGTAAGATAAGTGGAATTTTTTTTTTCTAAAGCATGGATTTAGGTATGTTTGATAGATTCTGTCCTAGCTTAAAAACTAGGGAATTAATAGATGAAATAAGGTTTTATATGAGTAGATCTGATAAGAATAGTCATAGATATGTTATACCTATGCATAAAAAAAATGTTTGGACTAACAAATGGATGCAGGATCCTAGAAATAATTTGTTGCAGGTTAGCTACCATGATCCTAGTGTGCAGTACAGAAGAGGTTGGGGATCACTTAAAAGAAAGAGAGGATTAACCCTTTGTTACAGTTGTAGAAAACCAGGACATATAACTAAGGAATGCCCTAGTGGAAGGCCTAGTTTTCTTTGTTGTAAAGCTTTATACCATGAAGTATTAGATTGCCCCCGAATCATTGCTAAGATTGAAGGAATGAATCTAAACCAAGAGGCAAATCTAGAAATAGCAGAACCCCAGAAAGAATCAATGAAAGTATTGCTACAGATGAAAGAAACCTTGAATGACCACTGACATGTTAGGTTATCAGAGATCTTTAAAGAAAAAGAATGTATCGAAGTAAGAATAGGGGACTTTAACATTGATTGTGTTTTGGATAAGGAAACACATATGAGTATCATGACAGAGAGAACTTGAGAAGATATAGGGAGGCCTACTATGATTCCTTCATTAAGAGGAATAGGACTATTCATAGGAAAATTGGTAAACCTATGTGGAAACATCACTCAGATATCTATGAATGCCAATGGAACTTTGACTGAAGAAGATTTTGAGATTATTAAATTTATTGAGGACAACGCCCTATTTACCATGTTACTAGGAAAACCCTGGATTGATAGAGATCAAGCTAGACGAAAGGAATAAGAATAAGTTCTGGAACAACAGAAACAAGAGTTACAAGAACTCATGACCAGAAGGATCGCACAGTTGATTGAAGAATAGGAGAATAGATTGAAGCTATTTCACACTAGAGACCCTAATGTTGAAGATACAAGAACATTGGAAGACCCCCAGAAGACTGAAGTACCTATCCTAGACAAAGAAGAAATATTACCCCTGAGTCCTAGGAGAGAACCTCAACAACGCACAGTGACTATGCTAAAAGAAGATAGGAATCATAATGAAAAAAGACAGACCGAGTTGAAGATCACTAGAAAGAAGGATACAAAGATAAGTAAGAAGAGGGCTAAGATTGAAAATTTATAGAAGGCCCCAGAGGGGGAATCGCATAAATAAAACTTGCAGAATGGAAGCTTCGTTGGGATATCAAAACAATGACCTATGGCACTTCGTCGTGGCAAAGTAATATAGCCGTTGGGACCAATATATCCATTCAAATTCCGCCCCAAACAGACAAAAAAGAAATAAAGGATCATCATCAGACCATTGGACTGCACCATAATGGACAGACCAACGTTAATAGAATATTCATACCCGTTGCAAGCAGACCATTTCTGAATTTATTATTTAGTCCATCGCACCACGCACCGAGAACACTTTTTTCAACTGAGAATTTGATCCCATAGATTAATATTATCTTGCACAGTGATCATCATCGTGTTGCCATATTTATTATTGTAGTATCTGACTTAATCCCGAACCTGATTTAGTTAACCCTGATCTTGCATGTCGAACGAGTTCAGCGTTGCAGAGAAATTTGTTGAGGAAGTTCTGATTGATTTAATGACTGAGAGAGTCATGTCGAAGAGAGGGTTATCTACATGTGTACAGTCTTCATCCATGAGAAACGTGCAAGCATCTCCCTCCACTGCTCGAGCCGGACTGTCCCAACTGGTCGATGAGAAGTGAACTAAGCATAAGGATGATCTTGCAAATGCTAAATTGATCCAAAGCATCCTACCTACCTACATTCCACCCCTTAGTGATGCAATTAATCGGGATAGTGTGCCTAGAGACTTCGAGTACCCTTTAGTCACGACGCACCTACCCAAAGGGATATGTGTAGTTTGCGTAGACCAAGACAAGATTGCAGCGTTGAATTTTAGTGACTTCAACGTTAGAGATAGGAAGGTATACAACATGCTCGCTCAATACAAGTACCTAAAGAAGACAAAGGGAAATAATTTGAAGATCATCCCTCAGTTATGGACCCATAACCTCGCATAGTCCACATTGCTGAATGTGATGAAGATCCTTCACTTTGGCAGACACCGAGAGGTGAATGCATGCGTCAAGTTGTTGCTATCTTGTTACCATAGAGGTTACTTATGGTTAAACTATCGCATAACATTGGATCTGATGTTAATCAATCGGATCACAGGCTTAAGCATGCAAGGCCCTGACCTACAAGATTTTTATCCTGGAAAAACCACGGATAGAGCATTAGTGCAGAAGATTAAAGAAAAATATGGTGATGTTGAGAAAGGAATGTGAGGCTACAAGGTAGCCTCTATCCAGAACAACATAGTGCACCTAACCTGTCAACTAATTGCTGGGAAATTAGTTCGCAAGAACCGGCCCACCCAAGTGATTGGATTCATAGTCAACCTCACAGGGAAGTGTGCAGAGGTTGTACATATGAATTGGGCACAGTACCTTGTAAACCAGCTAGAGCTTGATTGCAGGGAAGTGTAGGACAAGGGGTATGAGTTCCATTTCAACTGGCTTCTCATACTGATTGCATTAATTGCATGGGAAATGTTGGAAGGTGTGACCTTCCTAGACATCGAACCCTTTGAAACTTTGGCTACAAAGTTCAGTACCCTATGGTACTCAAATGAAATGAATAAGAAATGGTAGTCGAATGTCGTGTTTCACACTTATTACAACCAGTTGAAGCTAGCCATCCAAGCCGAACCGTGCATGAACTTGAATACTCTCCATAGGTTTCGATCTGTGATGAGTATTCAGGTTGAAGATATCACCAAGGAATGGTCAGTGGACCTCCTCATTCCCACAAACCCCACATAAATATCTAACATTGAGAGCCCAAACACTGTGTCGGATATAGTAGGCCCGAGCAAGACCAAGAAGGTTGAAGAGGTTCATGATGTAGACAACACTTCTGTAAGGACTGCTTCCATTTCACTAGATGAAGGGGGTGATGGAGAAGAGTTAGAAGGAACAAACATGCAACAGAATAAAGGTGAGGGAACATTGCATAGAGACAAGGAGGACCCCTTGAAGAAAATAATTTTTTCTCCCCAAAAACTGTCATCATGGAAGAAAGTAAAGAAACCTGGACTAAGTTCCAAACTGTCCTCACTCTTGACAACTTCAATTTTATCATTATAGCCCTGAACGATGCTATGCTGGATATAGTAGAGACACAGGAGGCGAAGTAGGAGAAGATGTATAATCATATTGATATTGAACTCCAAGGGGTGCAACAAGCACTATAGTCTATCCGCACAGTCTCCACTGTGCCTTTGACAATAGGAACACCATAACCAGGGGATGAGCCAGCTCAACTCCACTGGATTGTTGATACAATTGAAGCTCAACTTTGACGGGCTTAAGAAGAAACAACGCAAGCCACTCATCCTTTAACATAGGTACAAAGAGTTCTTATGAAGCAACACAACACATAATAACGAGAAAATATTTCTCTCCAAGAAAAATGGGATGCAGAGAAAGTAGAGCTACAACAAAGAAAGGAACAGTTTCTCATAGAGAAACTTGAGATAAAGGAATTGGTCAATAGAGCACTTCACTCTGTGATCATCGTCGAAGTACAGATAGAAGAACGGGTTCCACAATAGGTGGTACAACTAGAAGGAGTAACCCAGAAGCTCCAACAATGAATCACAGACCTAGAGATCCGGGCAGTGCCCGAAACTCCACAGGAGATAAGGGACCAAAGAGAAACAACTTCTCATAGTGAAATTGACAGATTAAAAGCTCTTTCCTTGGAGTGCAAGCAACTAAGTAACCAGAGAGCCCAGACATATGAAAACCTTACAGATAATCCAGAATTACAGACGCTAGAATCGAAGCTCTAGGAAGAAAAACAACATGTAGATACACTACAGGCACAGCCGAAGGCCCTGTCTACAGTAGATAGAATGAAACAATATCACAAACAATGAACAATTCAACACCAAATCCATATGATCTAGAGAAAAGTGATGGAAGTCACTCAACGAATCCAACCTGTACAAGACAAGGCATGCATGTTGTTTTCCAAGATCGAAAGACAAGGGGTAGAGCTAGAACAGGTCATCATAACCACAAAATAATGCCTAGAAGGACCGATAAATGACACAGTGATCCTAGAATTCACCAAGCAATAGGCCACAACAAAGCAGTAGGTCGAAGCAGCTCGAGCCAAGCTTGAGGCGTTCGAGGTAGAATTGCACAGACCAGAGTGACTCGGGACGAGTCACATGTGAGTGTTGGGGGCCTATTGGCCCTCGACCACATTTTGGGATAATCTTGGTCATGTTGACCTATTTTGAGACTTCAAAATCTAGTCGAAGGAAGAGCACAAGGTGAAGCGGAGATCACAGAATCTTGGCCCACGTTCAGGTCCCTTTTGGGTTTTTGGGAATATGTAATGGGAAAGGGATGTCGGCCCATGGGTTTACCCATGCTTAGGCCCACTTTTGTAATGTATAAATAGATAGATAGGAATCTATCAGAAGATATAAAGATGTATGTGATGTAAGCTAAGTGCTAATAGATTTTGTAAGTGCTCTTTGCATGACTGTAAGAGGCTTGTAGAGCTAAAGTGCAAGTCATTGTAAGGAGTTGTGGAAGGCTTTGTGCTGTAGCACAAGGAAGAAGGATCTAGCGAGCTGCGTAGATCTTCTATCCTATGTGAAGAATGTTTTTGGTGGTTTTGTGTTGTAACCGATTGAAGACGCTAATAAAGAAGAAGAGTTGGTGGATGTAGCCCTAGGGTGGGGGTGAACCACGTAAATCTGTGTGTTATGCTTTATGCTTCAACTTGATGTGTTTATCCCTTCTTTTGTTAAATGCTTTGATATATTTAGATATATATACTTATTCTTTGTGATTTTTGCTTCTTAGAGGTGTGTGAATGTTAGATCTGACATGTATGAATAAGCTTAGTGTTGATCTACTAGATTTGATCTATTTTACTGTTGCTAAGTGTTCAAATAACTTAGATCTAAGTGAATACTGCGACGCTCTATGATATTTGCGAAGTATAATAAGGGTTGAATATTGACGAATGATCGATGCTAAGTTCTTTACTAAGTTGTATAATCCAGGATCTATGTCCTATCTAAGGTTGTAGATACCTAAGTCTTGCAACCACCCCTGCCTCTACCTCGGGTGAGACTTCATCTACTTCCTAGGTGTTGCCAAAAGGGCCTGTAGTTAGGGTTTTGTTGGTGCATTGTTATAGCATTGAACCCAAGGTCTGCCCCTGTGCCAACAAATATCTTTGAAAAATACAAACAAATCAAGCAAATGAATGAACTCCTAAACAAAAACACATATTCTCAGTTTTGGAAGAAGACCTATACTACTCAACACATACTGCTGTCATCATTTGACATAGAGAAAGGAAGAATGCAAATGGCATTCCTGCAAGCACAAGTTCCTCATCCCAATACAGTTGTTGACTACAACAAGAATTCCTTTGAGTTTGATGTGAAGGAGGTCCACCCAGTGGATCAAATGTACATGCATAGGAAAACATGAGAGATGATATTCTCCACCTTGACAAACACCTCATTGACTGCTTCAAAATTGCAGGTGTCTCTAAATAACATCCAGTCCTAATTGAAGCTGGAGAAAATATTTTCTTTGGCCAAGGACAACAAGATCAAATCACTAGAAGAATTGGTGTTGAATATTGGGTATGACCCATCAAATGTCAAGGCAACTAAGGAATTATTGAATAAGAAGAATGTTGATATAGCATCCTTGAGAAAGAAATTGAAGCTTCCAACTACAAAAGATTCACAAGAAAACTAGGTGGCTGAAACTGAAGGCCACAAAGAAGAAATGTTGAAGTTTATCATGGACCAAAATGAACAGATAAGAGAAATGGAAGCATAAATGGATAAATTGATAAAGGAGAAATAACAAAGTGTGCATATGGACATTATCCCACTATAGACAATTCCTCTGACATGAATTAAAATAGCAGAAGCAACCACAACAACAAAGATTCCATCAACAATTCTAGTGTAAGTTTTAGATGCATATGAGAAAATTGTTAAGTCTATGGAAGACATGTCCCTCCAAGAGGAGGAGATCAGAAAAATGCAAGAAGAAGTAAAAAACCTCAAAGAGATGAAGTCTATGTTCCAGGCTAGTCAACATGCAGAAATTCATAAGTCTCAGAGACTTAGTCAACAACTACAACATCTGGGTGGATATCAACAAGTCTATGAAATAAATATGGCCATCCATACAAATCATATTTGAACAACATGAATTGGTACAGAATGCCAAAGAAGAAATTGGGAAAATAAGAGAAGAGCTAGGAGAAAGACCTACAGAGGCCACTGAACTCATGAGATTCCTAAACTCAAAAAATAAGCAGGAGTTAGAAGAAATGGATATTGACGATAGGACACAGACCATCCTTGAGATCAAAAAGGTCTTGACTAAGAAATGATTGATGTTTCAACTAGAAGATAAGGCTCAGGCGATGGACATTGGATTGCATATATGTTTCAGTAAGATTGAAGTACTACACAATAAAGGTCTCCCTGGACTATTAGTACTCAATGGCAAGCTAATCACTCTGTCAGATTACCAATAGAAGATAAGTGTAGTGGCAAAGGACAGTTCCAAGTTTGTAGGGATACAAGGAAGCATTACTAGTAAATATTTTCTAGAGACACTACAGTTGGACCTGAGTATCCAACATGAGATAAAAAATATCTTCATCACCAAGCTAATGTTTTCCAATTATACTGAAATGGATGAGATATACAGAACGTTACTCAAGGTTTCTATCCCAGGTAAAAAGATATGGGAAGATATATGTTCTTTACTTGAGTAAAGATAATTTTGAGGTTAGAGTCAACATGGAGCAATTAGCCAAAGTCAAAGATATGAGTCACAAACTACTTCCACAAAATCAACACCAAGGATCCGAACAAATCAACAAAATTCATATATTTTGTAATTTGAGATCTAATTAGTTATATATTTCCTCCATAATATCCTAGTCATTTATCACAATATCTGATGTAAATTATTGTATAAATACTTCTTCCTTCGAAGTATTGAGGGTTTATTTTTGCACCTAAGAGCTATTGTGTAATTTTTTCAAAGGATCGATATTAAGCACCTATACTAGATCTAAAAAATATACTTCAATAATACCAAGAATAAACCATAAACCATTCACCATAACATGAACACAAGAATATAGAGAAAACCCTTGAGGTAGGGAAACATCGTACAATGGATCCTATTATGGAGGAGATCCTCTCCTGTTCACTTGCCTCTTCGAGGGGGCATCCTCCTATTGAGATACAACTCATAATACAATAATTCTCTACATTATTCCTCATTACATTACTTACACTTCTTTATATATCTCTCCCTATCTCCTAGGAACCCTCTAGAGAGCCTTCTCACATTTATTACATTTAACTACCATAGTGTGCCTTTATTAATATAGTGGACCTAGTCCACCTTACATTGAATGACCACATTCTCATATATTAAATGACTTCTACTAATAAAACATAACTAAATTCCCATTGGGTACCTCCCTAGGTACCCCATATTACCTCCCTAGGTATACTACATTCCATCCCCCTTCACATGTTTCATCCTCGAAACATGAGAAGAAACCATACAATATGGCCTGCTAAGCAATGTAGCCAATTGGTAACAAGTACGACCATCCATCCATCCCAATGGAAGTCGAACATGATGTCTATCTATTGTGTATCCACCCTGATCTTTCTCTGCATCATGTCGGGGTTTCCATGAGATTGTTTCTATAGCTTGAGCTCTTCCCGTATTGCTAATAGTCCTCCATGCACCTCTTGATCGGTTTCCTGTCGAGTGCCCTGCTGGTGCATAAATGTGTTGATGCACATGCCCTTGCCTTGATGACTGGTGTGTCTCTATATGATGTGGATGGCGATATACAACAACTATAGGAATTTGTTCTTTTTTCTTCAAATTTGCAACACTTTGTTCCTTTGAGTCAATGACCTCCTTAGCTTCTTGATTATGTCCTTCTTGTGGTTTTGCTTCATCTCCTTCTGTAGACTCTGCCTTTGACTCAACTTTAGACTCGGCAGTAGCTTCTTTTCTAGCTTCCATGGGCCCATCTTTCTTACTGAGAGACACATCCTGCAATGTGATTTTCTTTTTCTTGTACCACAACTTCAAAAACTTCTTTTTCACATTAATATTAATGGTACCCACTGATTCTATCCAAGGATATCCCAAAACAATATCCACTTCATCCATATCCATAGCATGAAAATCTGAATGCAACACATATTTATCCATGGTAATCTTCAAATCTTTAAAAATTTGAACATTTTCACCCTGAACCTGTGTGCTTTGAATATTCTTTACTGGAACTTGCAATCTATTAACCAACTCAACATTGATAAAATTATGCATGCAACTAGGGTTAATAGAAACAATGATATTTTCTTAATGAATACAACCATTAACCTATAATATAGATTTGTCACATGAAAATAAACTCATTGTTATCTATGTATTCTTATTTTTTCCATGAGACCACTTGTCTAACAATATTTTTTCAAATTCTCCATTGGAGAGTGTCATCATCTCCTTATAATCAAGCGATTTCCGCCAAATGACAACATCACCTTGCAATTTGAGATCTACCCAATGAGGCCAATTATCTTCCCATGATGAATTTCTTTCTTTAATGAATGCTTCAATACTAGAGCCATTACATTTCCCTATAACATACATCGTTCTATGAAAAACCCCCAAAATAAGTTACGACAAAAAATTGGGGCTTTTTCTAGAAAAACCCTTAAAAATTGTTGAATTTAAAATGCTCATAACTTTACTTCTTGAACTCCATTTCGGTTGATTTGTTTTTTGAAATTCGGTATTTTTCCAAGAGGAATTCAAATACCCATTTTTTTTTCCAAATTCAGTTCGTAAATATTCATATATGAACTTGAAGTGTGCCGCCCTCTTTTTCTTCACTAGAAAAAATTCTGCAAAAAGAGAAAAAAATTCTTCCCTTGTTTGGCCAAGGAAAGTGCTCTGATACCAATTGTTAAGCACCTATACCATATCTGCAAAACATACTTCAATAATACCAAGAATAAACCACAAACCATTCACCATAACATGAACACAAGAATATAGAGAAAACCCTTGAGGTAGGGAAACACCGTACAATGGATCCTATTATGGAAGGGATAATCTCATGTTCACTTGCCTCTTCGAGGGGGCATCCTCCTATTGAGATACACCTCACAATACAATAATTCTCTTCATTATTCCTTATTACATTGCTTACAATTCTTTATATAGCTCTCCCTATCTCCTAGGAACCTTCTAGAGAGCCTTCTCACATTTATTACATTTAACTACCATAGTGGGCCTTTATTAATATAGTGGACCTAGTCCACCTTACATTGAATGACCACATTTTCATATATTAAATGACTTCCAATACTAAAACATAAATACATTCCAATTGGATACCTCCCTAGGTACCCCATATTACCTCCCTAGGTATACTACAATCGACCAATAATAAAATAGGCTTATTCACAAGATTCTTGTGTCAAATTGTTGGTGATGTCTCTCTCTCTCTTTGTTGAATGTTTTCTTATTCTCTGTGATCATTTATGTATTTTAAATTCTAATCATTAAAAGGAAGAAAATAGAAAATAATTTATCTTGTATACTCTGTCTCTGGTCTTTTAATGATTTATATGTTTTCATATGAAATTGAGTAAAGGAATTCTTAACTGCTCCTTTGCTTAGTGGACTTTCTGCTCTGGTTATGTCTTATTCATCTCATTTAATATCAATAGATACAACAGTTTTACTTCTCTTCCCTGTGAATAAAACCTCATAAAAATTTGAATCTGTTCCTTATATATAGTACATACCCCATAGCCCAATGGAAAATTAAGCATTCTTTCAGCCAACTATTACAAACAAATAAACAAATTTAGACTGTTATAACTAGCCTAACATTTAAAAACTTAAACAAATCTAAATCTTATAGAGAGATCCCTCTCTGAAGCTGGTAGGGCTAGATCCCAGCTTCAAAAGTGGTTTTGATAGATACCTCTATCAATTTCTTCTACCCTTCGACAACCTCTGAGAATTACAGAGTGATAACACCTGCCATATTTAGCCCCTTTCCTAGTTTATTAGGCTTCCAAACCAATTTAGCGTCCCGCTAGATTATGAAATCTTGATGTCGTGCAATTTTTTTTAATGGTGACTAACATGAGGAACATCTCCAAGTGACACATGGAACTTTATTAACCAATGAGATATATCCACATGGAATTTAAATGGATGGTGCCACATGGAAACTAATTAATGGAGACATGTGGCAACATAAAACAAAGTGACACATGGCATGATTTTATTGGATGACATATGGAATATTCTTATTGGCATATTTTTGGCCTACTGAGTGATGACACGTGGAAAATTTTGGTTGGATGAATCATTATTATTATATTCAACAATTTTCCAAGGGTCAAATCCTCCAAGCTCCATAGTCTCCTTTCTTCTTTATTTCTTATCAAGTGTACGTTACACTTAGAATTATATACCACTAAGAACATTTTATTATCATACATGTGGGATAAGAATAATGAAGAGAAGTCGAAATTCAACAAAGGAGGTCGAAATTAAATCAAGGGTTCACATTTACCAATCAAACTTGATCAACGATGGCTGAGTCACGATCTTGCAAAGGCTATATCTTCAGCTCCCAACCTCCGTTTGGAGAAAAATTTATACCATTGGAAATTTATTTTGACGTAGAAGATGATGGTATAGGTTTAAAGTGCTTAAAGTTGATACATTTTTCTCAGAAATTAAAATATCATTCAACTGCATTTTTTAATGGGTCTGCGTGAGAACTCAACTTCACAAGCTCATATCTTGAGATCCAGACGACGTATTTGGGAAAATTCTATATTGTTGGAAAGATAAGATGATGAATATAACATATGAAATGATTCCCATGGATAAAAATTTTATTATCATCCTCAGAGAATTAAAACACAATCATCCTCTTTTAAAGGGAAATTAATTAAATTCCAAAAAATAAAAAGTTTAATTAAACATTTTATTAAAAAAAGGAGAGGGACCCACTTTCAATATACTTGTATTAATTATGTGAATTCATTAATGATGAATTAATGAGGTATTAATTCAATGAAATGTTTCAACAAGAAACTTGTACGAGAATTTCTAGAAGGGCAAGAAAAAGTTGAGAGGGTTCTTGTAACTGTCAATGAAGACAATAAAATGACAACACCAAGAAAATGAAGACTAGAGAGACAATCATTGTAATTTTATGTTCATCACATACTTATTTTTATTTATCAAGTCCTTCATCCATTTATTCTACCTCTTTCACTAGAAAGGTTTAACTGAAGATTGATAACTCTTCTTTTCTTCTTACTAGGTCTTGTTGTTCTTCTCTCGCCCACCATCTTCCTTCTAAGAGATTATTTATTGTAATTTTTTTTTTATGGTATGTGGGATCCCCAATACAAGTATTTACTACAAACACATTTTAAATTTCAAATAATATGTAGTAGAATATATATTTTTTAGAAATTTCAAGAGAGCTACTCTGGGAACAATCTCGCCCATACTTTGTAACCATGAATTCAGAATATAAAATATTTGAGGTTGATCTATCATTATCCTTATTTGATATTCCCATGTGTCCATGATCTAGGTGGATATTGGTGGCCACCCACCTATTCCACTTGGACCCCCACCATTGCTTCTTTCAGTTTTTTAGTTTTCGCACAGTTTACTATTTTTAGCAGTTTTTTGGGTCCTGAACTTCTGGAGCCGTTTTCAGTCCCTAAACGACGTTTTTTTGGGGTATGATGTTGCAGTTGCAAAATTTCATCGTGAAATTTTTGTCACAAATGTTGTAGTCCTCAGATATATCTTTCCAATGGACTATCATACGCCTAAAACGGAGATCGTATGCAAAAGTTACGACCCTGGGAAGTTGATGTACCAACTTACCCAAACGGGGCCCACATGACTTTTGGTGCTTCATCTCCCAGGGTTAGGTTTTTGGATGTCTAGGACTTTTGGAATTCCCATTTATTGTAAAAGGGCCTTCATAGCCTCATTGTAATCATCTTCTCACGGATGCGAGTAGCGGCCACATCTCTTCTCAGAGATAAGCTACCAGCGCCTAGCTAGTTTATTTCCATTCCATCTGTAAGAATATTTCATTTGTTATTAATGAAATGAAGTCTTATTTCCATTTCATCTCTATGTTTATGTGTATGTTTGTATTTCATTGTGTTCCTACATAAATCCGTATCAGTGGTATCAGAGCGGTCTTCTCATTCTCGATCCTTCATTGCATGTCCCCAACGAGATTGGGGTATAAGGAGTTGGGGCTCGATCTGGTTGAACCCTTGCAAGATCAACCTCGCAAACCCCGATGACCGCCCATGGGGGAAGAAAAGAAAGATGAGGGAGCAGGAGATCCTATCAAAATGTTGTTCAAGGAGGCCCTCAAGAAACAAAGGAACGTGATGATGGACAACTTTTCCCATATTCTTCAACGGATTTCGACTGGCGGTGCATCGACATCCAGAAGCCACTCTGGAGGTGTCACTCCTTTTAAGGTACAAGTAAACTTTGACATTCCCATTTTTGACGGCCAAATAGATGCAGATGCCATAGATAGATGGTTGAATCCGTTAGAAGGATATTTCTCGGTTCATGACTTTTCTGACTGAGAAAAGATTATTTTCGCACTCCTCAAAGTCGCCCCCCATGTCAAGGACTGGTGGGAAACCTACTCAGAGCAAGAGGGTGAGGGAGAACCCTCTTTTTTCTCAGCCGCACCCACTTGGAATTCTTTCCGAGATGCCATCAAGGAACAATATTATCCCGTGGGGAGCTATGAGGACAAATACATACAATGGACTACGTTGCGACAACAAAGGGACCAAGATGTGCATGAGATGATGAATCTGTTTCATACGCTACGCACAAAGTTGGGTGTCAAAGATTTAGAGAAACATTTGGTGTTAAAGTACCACAATTGACTGCACAGATACATTCAGGAGGAAATGGAGTTCCTCGACATCTCCTCACTTGGTGTGGCATACCGATATGCTGCAAAGATTGAGCAGAAGTTCAAACAGAAGAAGCGAAACTTTGGGTCTGCAAATCAGAAGCATGGGAAAGGTACTCTCAAATCGCAAAACAAAGTACCGAGCCAAGGCAGGGCATCCCAAGACAGCCTGCCAAAGCCACAAGCAAAAAACAACACCACGAAGCCAAAAAAGGACACGGGGAAGTGGTGTGAGTTCCATAAGAGCTCCACTCACAACACAAGTGAGTGTTGGGCCAAGCAGTCATTGGTAGCCAAGTTGAAGGCCTCTAAATCATATGCATGCTCTAACTCTGAATCAGAACCTGATAAGGGGAATGACAGGGGGAAGCAGATTATTGATGCAGATCCCAATGCCACTGTTGCCACCACAAAGATCCAAAAGGAGGAACCAAAAGATCCAGAGGAGGAAAAGTGTCTCTTCCATTCCAAGATGTGGGTAAAGGGTTCCCCATTGCAGTTCATTGTCGACAGTGGGAGCCAGAATAACCTCATCTCGGTAGAGGTCGTGAAGCGGTTTGGCTTGCCGACCACAACACACCCACAACCATACATCATCGGGTGGTTGCACCAAGGATGGGACCTCCGCATCAATCGACAATGTCGCCTTCCCTACATCATCAAGCCCTTCACGGATGAGGTATTATGTGACATTGCTCCTCTTGATGTTTCTGATGTATTATTAGGCCAACCGTACTTGTGGAAGCGACATGTTGTGTATGAGTCCAGGCCTCGTGTTGTTATTATCACTTTGGGAAATAAGTTGTATAGGATACCGGAGATAGCATCGCCTACCACCATCTTTTTGGTTACTG
>JASDQU010307540.1:24093-40646 GCA_032191745.1 Picea mariana
AGTGGTTGTCATCCCAGAAATGACAACTATCCATATACCAATCATCACAATCGGCCTCAAAATCATACCAAGCATATATTTCTTGATTATATTCATCCCTGAGGCCCTCCATAACAAATATCTCCTGCATGTTATTCAATGAATCTTGAATACTACGAAAAATATCATTGAGGTCGTCTGTGAGGCTGTCTGTGATGCCATGTACAAATGCATCAAATCTGTCATCCAATGTGTGAAACAATTAGGCTTTGAATGATTCCAGAATTTATTTTAGGTTTTGAGAAGAAATAGCCATTTGAGCACCCTATGAACTCTTCAGTCCCTCAAACTTCATGAAAAAAAAAAACCAAAAATAGACCCAATAAGTTACGACAGAAAATCGCGTCCTTTTCTGGAAAAACCCTAAAAAACTGTTGAGGTTAAAATGCTCATAACTTCACTTCACGGACTCCGTTTTGGCTGATTTTTTTTTTGAAATTGGGTGAAATTGTGAGAGGAACTCAGATATGTAATTTATTTGGGCAAATTTGGCCTCAATATTCTACAGAAATAAAACATTTCTCACCGCCGTCTGTGAAAAAAATCCTGAAAATTTGCAGATTTTAAAACTTCAATATCTTGACTTCCCGGACTCCGTTTCGGACGATTTTTTTTTCAACTTGGGTGTTTTTATGAGAGGAAATCAGATCTAAAAACATTTACTACAAAATTTGCACAAAAATATACCAAAAACTTTGAGAATGTCGTGACCCTCTTTTTTCTTCTCCGAAAAAAAAAATCTGCAAAAATAAAAAATATTTGTCCACAATGTCTGCCCAAGGAAAGTGCTCTGATACCACTTGTTAAGAACCCAATACTGAATACAAAAGCACCACAATAGATATAGAAGAAAAATATAGAAAAACACAACTTTATTATATCAATCCCTTGAGGTAGGGCAACACCATACAATGGATCCTATTATGGAAGGGATCCTCTCCTGTTCACTTGTCTCTTTGAGGGGGCATCCTCCTATTGAGCTACCGCTCCAAATACAATACTTTTGTTCATGTCTCATTACATTGCTTGAACCCATTTATATAGTGCTACCATCACCTAAGAACATGTCTCATTACATTGCTTGAACCCATTTATATAGTGCTACCATCACCTAAGAACATTCTAGAGGAGGAATCTTCTAGAAGTAGAACCTTCTAAGAAGTCCTCTTACATTTATTATATCTAATTACCCATTTATTATATCTAACTACCATAGTGGGACTTATTTAATAATATAGTGGACCTGGTCCACCTTACATTGAATGACCTCCACTATTATCACTATGTGCCCTCTGGGCCCCCCCACTACCTCTTTAACTACCTTACAGAATGAAACATGCAGTTGCACATGGTCGATGACTGTCTTCCTATTTGTTATGGTTTCCCTCACTGTGTTTTATCCAGTGTGGTCTTGATTGAAAATGAAAACACCTGTGTGGTTTTTGCTATGCCCGATCAGGGTTATGGCAAGTTTAAAAATGATGCTTGTGTGTAGTTTGGTTCTATTCGATTGATATATTATATTGGAACCATCATATAGATTACCAATGGTTTTAAAACAAAGTTATACCCACATAGATAAGGCTCGGGGTTTATGTTTTGGTTGACTGTTGCTTCATTTCAAAATTTTGTATGATGAAGACTGTGTATAATCGACATGCCTTGAAGTCTGTTCATGTTTTGAAAAGAGACCCGTGCACATTTTATTTGGGCTCGATTGTTGATTGGTAAACAATGGATGTTGATTATTATCATGGGGTATTATGGATTATCAGGGACAGATGTCAAGCATATTGCTGTGCATTTTTTTGATTATTTTTAAAAGAAAAAAAGAAAGAAAGAAGGGATCAACATTTTATTAAACAAGATCGTTGAATGGAAAGTTTTTTTTTTAAGTTATGATTGCACAGACTATTATTAATTAAGGAATTCTGGGAAATTTAATTATTGGAACAACAAATAGTTTGGTATAAAATTGAGAAACGATGAATGTTGGTGCTTTTTGGATTGAGTTTAATACAGAGTAATGATTATTGATTATTTAATTTGTTTTATGAAAAATATCCATTAAATCCCCTATCATTTTCTCACTTTTTCGCTCATTACAAATCCCCTCACAATCCCAGATTCACTTTGCATGCCCTGTTATTAAAATTAAATTAAAATTAAATAGAAACTTTGTGTTACAACAATTAAAAGATAACACAAAGATGGATCACAGTTGATATGATTTTTGTTATTGTGATACAGTCGATGATTTGTTGAGCAGTAATCATGTTCTTACTCCCTTTCATTTTTTCACTTTTCTGCTCAATACAACCCCCTCAGATATCCCAAAACCCTTATTCATCCTCTGCTCATTGATAATTATCAAATGAATTTTATGGATTGGATTGCATGGGTCTGATGTGATTGTTGAGCCAAACTTTGTTTCATATTAAGAGATGTCATGTATGGTTTGTTTAAGAAGCTAGTTGCTAATAAATGCTACATACAGGATGAGCTTCTTTAGTAGAGGAAACCATGGACAAAATAACAGGGGCAGAGGGAATTGGAATAGAGGGCCTAAAAGGCCAAGATTCTCGATACATTTTGATGCAGATCCACAAGAGTTAAACCAGCTCTTCCAAGCTAGATTTTTCAATTGGATTGGACAAGGGGTAGTCCAATCTAGGCCAAAAATGCCTCCCTTCTAACCCCAACATGTCCTTGGTATCCCTATCCCCGCTCATGTTTCATTGCAACCTGAAGTCCCTGAGAATGATGTATGGCAGGAGATTGTTCACCCAACAGTCTCCCAACATTGTGGCTAGCGCAATTTGTCTCTACCTCCTCCTCCTCCACTGATTAACCCGAATGTCCAAATTTATCTTGCACACTCACTTGTACAGTCCTCCCATGCAAGAAAAAGACTCAAAACCGAAGCCCACCACACACATGGCAAATGAAAAACTGATGCTGCCCCCTCCTCTCCCTCAAGTGATTCAACCAAATCTGTTTCATCCTGCATGCACTTGAGAGATAAATGTTCTCATGTCAACAGTGAGATCGAGCCTAAAGGCTCCACACAACTTAAGGCTAATTTAGGAAGGTGTTGGGCCCCAACAACTCCCCCTAAATTTTTACAAAATTTAAAGGGCCCCCATTAGAATCTTGACAATTACAATGAGCTACAGAATCAACCTTTTCGAATAGTTCCAGACCTTGGCCTTCTTTGACACAAACTTAATACATTCACCATAGTATGATACATTCATTACAAGAGTATATGTCAAAATTTAGAAACGAGCATAGAAATCTCAATTTAAACAAAAATGTTAATTTTTATCAATTGTTTTACTATTGTTTAAATTATGATTATGTGTTCGTCTTTTGCTCATTAGCAAGTTTGAATATTTTGAATAATGGGTTAAATACTTCATCAAATAATGTCTTGGTTGGTTTCTCATTTTCACAAAATCACTTGGCGGGTTTAATTAATTAAATACTTTTGTCATTTTGCATCTCATTTCAAAATAATAATAAAAATAAAAAAAGAATTATCTATCATTTGTTTGATTTTGTGGAAACCCAAAATTAATATTTTTCTCCTCTCCATCAACTTAAGCTTCTAGAATTTTAAGATCATCTTTGAAGGGAAAATATAAACAATATTTGTTTACAACTTATAGTTAGCTTTTAGTTTAAATTCATTTTAATTTTATTGTTCTAGATTTTTTTTATTCACAATTTTTATATTTAGGTTATTAATTTGGTTTATTTTTGTTTCACAAGTTTCTATTATCAAATATTTGGTACGGATCTGATCATGGCTTGATTTTCTTATCTAAATATGTTCAAGATAATTGATCCAAAAATAACATTGGTGTTGGCACAGGGGCATACCTAGGGTTCAATGCACCAACAACGCACCAACAAAACCCTAATTACCGACCCTTTTGGCAACACCTACGAAGCAGATGAAGTCTCACCCAAGGTAGAGGTAGGGGTGGTTGCAAGACTCCGATGTATGCAACCCTAGATGGGACATAGATCTATGATTGTAACACTTTAACAGAGAACTTAACAGTTACAGTTCATCAATATTATCCTTTAGCTTATAGCGCAAAAAAACCTTACTAATAAAACAATGCAGTATTCACACATATCCAATATAATCAAGCACTAAGCACATCAACATAGATTAGATCTAGTATTCATTCACATTATTCATCACTAAGCTATCATATCAGATTCATCTAACATACATCAATGCACTAAGCATTTAATCACATAAATAAGAGAACAACCAAAACGCACAAACCAACCACAACACAGGATATACGTGGTTCACCCCCACCCTGGGGATACATCCACCAATTCTTCTTCTCTTTATTGTCTTCTGTCAATATTCTACATGCACAGAGCCTTGAGATCTTACTCCATAGAGGAAAGGAGATCTGCGTACTTTGCTAGATCCTCCGTCCCTCAGTTACAACGCAAAGCTTCTTCATAGTCTCTTACAATTGCTTGCACTTAGCTATGGAAGTTCTTAACATAGCATCCACAAAACACTTACAAGTTGCACTTAGCACAGTGTCTAGCCTCTCTTCAATCACATAGATCGAACTACTTCCTACATCACCTATATTTCTATTTATATATTACAAAAAGGGCCTAAACATGGGTAAACCCATGGGTCGACATCCCCATACCCGTTAAATAAGCCCAAAACCCAAAAAGCCTTAAAAGGGGGCTAAGATCCCGCAATCTCTGCTTTGACTTGCGCTCCACCTTCGACAGCCTGTCGAAGTACCAAAAATAGGTCAAACATGACCAAGTATCCTTAAATCTTGGTCAAGGGTCAACAGGCCCCCAACACTCACCTGTGACTCATCCTGAGTCACTCTAGTCTGGGTAGCTCTAATTCAAATGCCTCGAGCTTGGCTTGAGCTGCTTCGACCTGTTGCTATGCCATGAACTCGTGTTCGATGAACTCTTGGATAATTGCTTCGTTGACAGGTCCCTTCAAGCGTTGTTCAACTGCAGTGACGACTTGCTCTAGTTCTTCTCCTCGGCCTTCAATTTCTACGAATAGTTGGCAAGCCTTGTCTTGTATTGGTTGGAGCCTCTGAGTCACTTCCATGAATTTGATCTGAATGGTGTGGACCTGCTGTTGAGCAGTGCACTTTTCTTGGGATTGCTTTATCCTCTCAATGGCTGATAGAGGATTCAACTGTGCCTGTACTATTTCTGCTTGCTACTTTGCCTCCTGGAGCTGTGACTCCAGTGCCTTTAATTCAGAATCCTCAGTGAGTCGCTCATAAGTCTGGGGACTGTGATTACTTAGTTGTTTACATTTCATGGAGAGGGCCTTGATTCTTTCAACTGTGCTTTGAGCAATTTCTTCTCTTTGATCTCCTACATCTGGTAGAGTGCTGAGCACTGTTTGTGTCTCTAAGTCTGCAATTCTTTGATGTAGCTGGTGGATAGCTTCCGTGAGATGCGCAACTTGATGCTCCACTCGGTCTTTTGTCTTTGGCTTTGTTAGCAAAAGATTGGTTAAGGTTCCTATATGGATTTTGAGTTTTTTCTGAGTGCTACATTCACCCAGTGGTAAAAGGAAATACCTATGGTACGAACAAGGCACCTAAGTAAAATGGTTTTGTCATCATGAAAGAACACACACTTCTCTGTACATATTCAAGATTGAAAGGCGTTGCGTTTTGGAAATGATACCCAAACTTGTATGCAGACGTAGCACTATGTAAAGGCGCTGCTTAATATTTCACAAGGAATAGAATATGCATACAAGTGCAACACAGTCGGACGCTACCTACAGGCGCTGTGTAATATTCTGGCAGAAAATGAATTGTGCAGAGTTATTTTACCAGTTTTGAGTCATTAACTAAAAACTTTGATTGTGAACAATTGAGAAGGTATTTTTGAAAAATGGTGGAGGTTTTTGTTCATAACATTACAAATAACAAAAACCTCTCTCAGTGTTTCAAAATGTGTTATGGTTTGAAAGATATTGGATATAGAAGTGGCTCTACCCACTTTGCACAACGACGCTACCTAATTTCCTGTAGCGGTCACAGATTTTGATATTTGCCTTGTTGGGAGGTTGCCACATGTTAAGGAGGATTTGAATGGCTTCTAAAGGATCAGTTAGATGTCAAGGGACACCTGCACCTAATATTTAGCTCCATAAAAGGCCTCATGCAATAAGGTGGAGACATTTTATTAATGACTTCCAACAAATTCCTGAAAATTAGTAGTTTGTTGGATTTTTGTCTCTCTGATTGTTGCCACCTATCTCCAAGGCTTAAAATCCAATGGAGGAGATGGGATTCGACATCCTTAGTTCATTTGGATGCTATTTTCTATTTAAAGAAGGAAATATCTCTTGAAGATGGGGATTGATGAGCCAAGAGAGGATAGAGAGAGATGTAACAAGCAGTTTTCTTGTGTGTGTTCATTTGTAAGCCCGTGGGGATTTTTTGATTGTAATCATTCCTGCTATTGGAGACTCATGAGAGATTTGATTTTAGATTGTAACTATTCTATCTATATTTCTTCTTATTTGAATATATTGCAGATTTGAGGATCAAAGGCTTTCAATGATTTATGGATCCCTAAGCAGTAGAGGATCTACTGTATTTTGCCCATCAATCATTGTTTATATTCAAGTATTTGTTGATTCATTAAATTGAGAGGATCTCTATTTATTGAACATTCTATATTATGTTTTCCTTCTTCATTTCTTCCACCTATCAACATATATTCTTGTTTTCTGTTAATCAGATTTTGTGCCTTCGATGAGTGGGATGTTTGTGACTCCATTTCCCATTGGTGTAGCCTACTGATATGCATTTTGTTGCCCTCTCTCTTTTTTTATCCATCTTGTTGATCCACCTATTCAAAACCAAAGTTATATTTTACATTCTAATGGGTGATGAGCTTACACTTTAGCAGTCAAAGTGTGACTTTCAGTGCTAACAGGCTCTAAGCTCGTCACAGAGCGAAGTGATTTTTCGACTGCTTCTTTGACTTCAAGCTCTTCTGTGAGCAACTGTTCTTTTTCTTGCTTGTCCTGCGCCCTCTCTTCTTCAAAATTGGCTTGAAGGTCGTCCTTCTCCTTTTGTGAAACCCGAAGTTTCTCTACCATTGCTTCATGGGCTTGTTTCAGGGATACTGTGGCCTGGTATTTCTCATCTTGTGCTTGACGAAGGTGAGATTCGGTCACATCAACGAGTCTGTGGAGTTGGGCAGGCTCATCTGCCAAATCTGGTTCTTCTGATGGTGGGGGCGCAATGGATACTGCATGAATGGATTGAAGGGCCTGCTGTACCCCTCTGAGTTCAACCTCGATTCTATTGTACATGTTCTCCTACTTTGCTTCATGTTTCTGCAAGATGTCTTGTGAGGCATCTGCTACAACTGCGATGAAGAAGTTGAAGTCATCTACAGTGAGCACAGTTTGCATCTTAGTGAAGGTGGCTCTGGATTTCTTTCGGGAAGTGGTTTTCATGGGGGAAACCTTCCTTTTCTTTAGGGGATCAACCTCATCAACATGATCCTTTGGGGGTGTTACCTCGCCTTACTTCTGCTGATATTCTCTGCCATTTGTCTCTTCTACATCATCATCACCCTCTCTGCCAGGTGATACTGAAGCAGTTTCTTCCAATGTGCTTCTCAAGTATTGGACTTCTTCATTCTTCTTTCTTATGCTGGTTCCAGGTGTGTCGTGTTCTTTGTCAGCGGCCTCCGAGCTGTCAAGTTCAGTATCATACATCTCTGAAGGGTCAATGTGGATAAGGATATCTACATAACAGTCCTTAGTTATCTCTTCAAGGTCCTCCTCTGTGAGCTTATAGTATGAATGAAGCTCCTCTTTATGTTTGTTTGCTTGTGTAGTGATATAGATGAAGTGCCATTACTGCTGTTCTAACTGTTCAGGTCATCATTCGAACGATTATAATGCTTCCAATGGCTACATTGCTTCACCATGGCGAAGTGCCATGTTGCGCTGTTCTGATATCCTGACGAAGTTCTAGTCTTGCAAACCTTCGCTCTGTGAAGTCCCCTCTGAGACCTTCTGTAAATTTTCTATCTTTTCTCTCTTCTTACTGAGTTTTCTAGCTTTCTTCCTAGTGATGTTTGTCTCGGTATTCCTCTTTTCATTTTGATTCTTATCTCCTTTTGGCATAGTAACTTCACGCTATTGAGATTCTTTCATAGGGTCAGAGAGTAATACATTTTCTCTAGCCGGGGTAGGTACTTCAGTTTTCTGTGAGTCTGCTTGTGTTCTTTTAACTTCGACACCCAAGTTTCTGGTGCTAAGTAGCTTCGATCTATTCTCCAGTTCTTCCATCAAGTGTGCTATTCTCTTAGTCATGAAATATTTTAATTCTTGCTTCTTCTGCTCTAAGAATTCCTCTTCTTTTCTTATGGCCTGATCCTTTTCAATCCAAGGTTTTCCTAGTAATATAGCAAATGGGGCATTGTTGTCAATAAGTTTTACAATCTCAAAATCTTCCTCTATTGAAGTTCCATGATAACTCATAGATATTTGGGTGAGTCTTCTACATAGGGTTATCAAGTTTCCTCTAAATAATCCTATTCCTCCCAATGAAGGAATCATAACAGGATTTCCTAAAGTTTCCCAAGTTCTTTCTGTCACGATATTCACCTATGTTTCTTCATCCAAAACACAATCAATGTCGAAGTCTCCTATTCTTTCTTCTATGCATTCTTTTTCTTTGAAGATCTTTGATAAGTTGATATTTCTGTGATCATTTAGGGTTTCTTTCATTTGTAGTAATACATTCTCTGATTCTTTTTGGGGTCCTGCCATGGTCTCAGTTTCATAACCTTCCTTAGGGTTTTCTTGTCTCATATTCATTCTGTCAAGCTTAGTAATCATTCTAGGGAAATCTAAAACTTCATGGTCCATAGCTTTACAACAAAGAAAACTAGGTCTTCTACCAAGGAATTCCTTAGCAAGATGTCCCGATCTTCTGCAACTGTAACAAAGGGTTAGTATTCTTTTTCTTGGAAAGGATCCCGAACCTTTCTTGTATTGTGCACTAGGGTAGTAGCTAACCTGCAAAAAATTCTTTCTAGGATCCAGCATCCATTTGTTAGTCCAAACATTCTTTCTATGCATATGAATAACATATCTTTCACTATTTTTGTTAGATCTACTCATATCAAAACTTCTTTCTTCTAGCTATGCCCTACTTTTGAAGCTAGGACAAAATTTATCAAACATACATAGATCCATACTTCTGAAGAAAAAATTTCCACTTATCTTACTTTTTCAATCAAAACTTTTCACTGTTGTTACCTTTATCAAAGCACAAATCTTTGAGGTCTTACCTCTTTCCTTCAGATCTGATTCTTCTTCTTGGCACAAAGCTTCTTAGGTCAAGTAGAATACTACGCACTAGGGAAATAGATTTACGCACAGAGCTTTCTCTTTTCTCCAGTTATGAACAATCACAGTTTCAGGTCCCAACAACGGAACCATTTGTTGGCATAGGGGCAGACCAAGGGTTCAATGCTACAACAACGCACCAAAAAAACCCTAACTACCGGCCCTTTCGGCAACACCTGCGAAGCAGATGAAGTCTCACCCGAGGTAGAGGCAGGGGTGGTTGCAGGACTCCGATGTCTGCAACCTTAGCTGGGACACAGTTCTTTGATTGTAACACTTTAACATAACACTTAGTAGTTACAGTTAATTAATATTATCCTTTATCTTATAGCATAGAAAAACCCTAATAACATAACGGTGTAGTATTCACACAGATCCAATATAATCAAGCACTAAGCACATCAACATAGGTTAGATCTAGTAGTCATTCACATTATTCATCACTAATCTATCATATTAGATTTATCTAACATACATCAAAGCACTAAGTATTTAATCAAATAAACAAGAGAACAACCAAAATGCACAAATCAACCACAACATAGGATATACATGGCTCACCCCCACCCCAGGGCTATGTCCACCGATTCTTCTTCTCTTGATTGTCTTTTGTCAATCTTCTACATGCACAAAGCCTTGATATCTTACTCCGCAAAGGGTAGGAGATCTGTGCACTTCGCTAGATCCTCCTTCCCTGAGTTACAACACAAAGCCTCTTCATAGTCTCTTACAATCGCTCGCACTTATCTATGCAAGTTCTTAACATAGCATGCATAAAGCACTTACAAGTTGAACTTAGCACAGTGTCTAGCCTCTCTTCAATCACATAGATCGAACTACTTCCTACATCACCTAGATTTCTATTTATATATTACAAAAAGGGCTTAAACATGGGTAATCTGATGGGCCGACATCCCCATACCCATTACATAATCCCAAAACCCAAAAATCCCTAAAAAGGGGGCTGAGATCCCACGATCTTATCTTCGACTTGCGCTCTGCCTTTGACAGCCTGTCAAAGTCCCAAAAATAGGTTAAACATGACCAAGGATCCTCAAAACTTGGTCAAGGGCCAACAATTGGATTGCTACAAATAATTTATGAGCAACAACAAATAAGATTTGGAAATGCATTCAAGAATAGATGGACAATTGTGCAGGATTGATTGCATCCTAACCGTGAGGAATCTGAAGAAATGGTTGAAAACCCATCTGCAGAATGGACCCATTTATCTTAATCATGAGATATTTCCCAAACAAATGTGCGATTTGAGAGATATTTTTGGTTCTTTACGAGGCAAATTTCAGGTGGCGGAAATTATTAGTGACGCCTAGACTATTCATTCATGGCATAAATATATGAGAAAGTTCATAGCCTGGGAGATCCAAGAAATTCAGAGGATGATTTTTATCCTTTATTTTTTGTATATTATTTATTTTGTAAACTTTTTCTTTTCAAAAGGAGTAACAAATGGTTGGAATTTTGGGAGAATGGACCAATATTTTCGAAGAAGAATATGAAATTTCATATTGCTTAATGGCTTTTGTCCTATGAGTAAAATGGTTTTGTTTTCATCATAATATCTTGATATTCTTTGAGTAAATTGATTATGCATTGATTTAAATTAGGTTTAGTTTGTTTTATCAATACATGATTAATTGCTATCATTTATGTATTAATTTTTTCAATCTTTAATAGTCTATTATCCCAATTATCTTGATCTTGATGATTGTATTATTTTGATACAAATCTTGTATTATATTGAGTTTATTCATGTAATTCAGATTTGTAAAGATATAATTGTTCAATTGATATTTTTCTTATTGTCGATTAGTCTATTATATCTTCACTAAGAATCATGATTTGAATGTTGTTCTTTCTGCATTTTAAATAAGATTTAAATTGTCAGTCAAAGTGATTTTTATCCTGACACTGTCACAATATTAGAATCATACAACCTTCTGCTATAGATTTCTCTTAACATACAGGTTGCTGGAGCAATGTTATGCAAGAAGATACAACCAAAAGTTATCTTTAAATACTGGCTAGTTATAGGTTAATGATTTTCTTTTTGTTTTGATTTTTATTTTGTGAATGCAAATTAACATTTAAGCTTAAATACGTTGTTTATTTAAGTTAAAATATTATTATTTACATTCATTTATTTTCTTTTTTAGTTTCAAGGTTAAAATTATATTAGTAGTATGTTCTAGATCTATTTAATTTCTCCTAAGATTCGGTTCTCTTGTACAACCTTAGTTTACAAGGTTTCTTGTAAATCTTGTACCCATGCAAAACTTGTAAATTTTGTAAATTTATGTAATTAAGTGTAAGGTTATCTAATCTAATAGATCATTGTAAATACTCGAAATATGAAAATTAGTAGTTAGGATCTAAAACAACTTTTCATTTATTTATTTTGATCCTTTCACCGGCTAACAGAGCTGTTAAACCCGTCAGGGGTAGTTATTCCAAACAACTTGGGTTATTTAGAAAACCTTGGACCAGACTATTCCCTTCCAGTTGACGGTTTGTCATAAACGCTCGTCAACAAAAGGTCAAAGGAAGACAACATCAAGAAAGGGAAAATTGCCTCCCAAAGTGGCAAATATGGTTTTTGAGTATATTTTATTATTGATTTGTTAAGAACAGTTGACTACTGAAGTTTTGGAAAACATATTATTTTTGGATATTTTGGATATTATATGTTTGGATATGGTTTAAAATAACATTGATATTTAATTTTCAAATTATGAGAATGATGATGGGAGCCATAAGGAGGGTTTTGTTTGATTGATTGACTAGTTATGTTTATTTTTGTTAAGAAACTAAAGGGAGTCACAAAGGGGTCCCACCTACTAGTTATTATTTATTAAAAGACCCTTATTATTATTATATTAATTCTTCCCCTAACTAAAAGTTAGTTGAGTTTTAGCTAACTTAACTAAAAGGAGTAGTTGAACTACTTCAACTAATTTGGGATGCATAAAAGTAAAATGAGAAGGAAGAACAAGGGGGGAATAGAAGGAGAAATCATACTAAGGTTTTCTCTTGAGTTTTATTGAGATAGTTCAATTTTCATTCATTCTTCAATTCATTAAAATCCTAATTCTCTTTTATGACAACAAGGTCCTATTGTAGACAACACAATTCAAAGATGAATTACATCATTCAGACACTTGTTTTCATAGGTGTTGATCTATCTTTGTTAGTCTGTGTAGACTTGTCTGTTTATGAATTAAATTTCATGATTGATAATTGATATTGTGCAGATTCGTGGCAAGCTAATTCAACTTTTAAAGTTCAGTTTTTTTACTTTCTGTCAGAAGTCCTTTTGTATGGTTTTCATCGGGGACATCTAAGTTTGACTTTGGTCCAAACTCCCTTAGATATATTTTTAAAAAGAATGATTCTTTTGATTTCTTGGAATGAAATAAGCGATTGCTATTCTATCTCATCTGTATTAACATGTGACTTGGTATTTTTTCTTTTGTCTCCAGATTTAATTTTGCATTTGTTATATTCAGAAAATTATATAAAAATGTTGAATTTTGCAGCAATATTTTATTTAAAAAAATCAACCTAAGCCCTTGTAACTAATACTTGTGGATTGAGAAACAATTTTTGAGGCTATAAACATAGGGTGATATTCCTGTCTATCTTTCCTTATCCAAGCAAGATTTGAAAATGCTTGAGTGAGATTATCTCATATCTTTTCCTCAACATTTATTTGGCGACCATACTGGGGAGATCTTCCATATCTTTCTGGTTGTTTTTATGCTTGATTATCATTGAATATATTTACATTTCTAATATTGATCCTTTGACTATTTCATTTCTTAATGATTGTACTTGTTGCAAGGTAGCCCAATATTGAGCCCGATCTTCAAGATCAGACCAACATTGCTTTAAACTTGTTTAATACCATATTAGATACCGCTAATACCTGGGTTGATCTTAATCGCTCATAGGAAAAAAATTAACAAGACATAAGTGTCCAAGAATGTTGGGAAGATAGGCAAAGATAGCCTAAGAATCAACCATAACTTTCTTTTTCCTATAGTTTTTATCTTCTTTTCATGTCCTTAGACCCTCATATTGTTGGCAGATTTAGCAGGCATGAGTGTGCTTGTCATTGATGGCAAGAACAAAAGGCGAAGTAGAAGGAAGCGAATGAAGATCAAAAGATCAGAAGATATGGCGCGATAAAACTCAGATCAATCGAGACCGTCGGATTTGCAAGACATATCAATGACAGGGATGCATTGTAGGGAGCGAAAGATGAATTAAAATACTTTCCAGTTACGATCCCGCAATCCGTCTAGATCGTCAGATCTCATAGCTTCAGAGATCTATGGCTGTAGTTGATCCAACAAACAATGTGTTTAAATCATATTAAATCATGATAGTTGGATGCACAATCACCAAATCTACGACAAGGATGAATTGCGAAGATTGAAAGGAGAATTAAACATCATGCTTGTTCCCATCCCGCAATTAGTCATGACCGTCCGATCTTATAGCTTCGAAACGATTGTGGTTAACTCACCAATAGCGCACATATTCCCATTGCGGAGTTGGGTGATGAGATAAAAGACTTGCAGATTGTGGTTGCACAATCATTCTTGATCGTGGATATGTTCTAAGAAACTTCACAACTGTTGGATCACTTTTGAGTGAAAGGACAGGATAAGTGAGAAAAACGTTTGAGAATTCGATTATGTGAATTCCCGTCAGCCATCAGATCACTTTCAAGTGGAAGGATAGGATAATCCAACAAAGTTGCATCACACAGAAAGATTGAGCCCTCGATCTGAGAACATGATCGACGAACAACGTTTAGTTCGGGTCTAAAGATACGAGGAGGTTACACTCAAGAAAGTTTGAGATTTGAATTCCCGAAATGCGAATTTCCATCAGACGTCAGATCAATTTGGAGTGGAGGGATAAGATAAGCTAGCAAAGCTGCATCGCAGAAAGATCAAGTCATCTATCCGAGATCCTGATCGAATGAGCAACATTCACTTCAGATCTAAATTTGTGAGGAGGTTACAATCAGGAATGTTTGAAATGTGAAATACCTGAAGCCCAGAAATCTGAAATGAATAATGTCCATCGGATTTGGAGGAAAAACGAGGACCATTGGATTAGGGTTGTTGGTCACGCAACAAGCCACGTCGACAGACTATGTCAGCAAACCATGTCAGCAAAATGAAATAGTGGTAGACCACATCAGAAGTCCATGTCATCAGTCTACGTCAGCAAGGACACCTGGCACAATCAGAGAACGACAAGTGTCAAGTTGAAATCAACATTTCAGGTATGTGCAAATAACGAATCTGAGTGACACGTGGCAGCTGCTCAGCTCGTGAGACATCATTGAGTGACGCAAGGGTTACGTCACTATGGGATTTTTGCTTCAGGAGTTTTACCACCAATACTCACCCAAAGACCCGAAGTGTCGAATGTCGAAGACCCGAAGTGTCAAATGCCCAAGACCCGAAGTGGACACGAGACGTTCAATCTGAAGATCACTTCAAGAGCAGTCTCATCTGTCAATCATCTACAGTGGAAGGATAGTGTATGTGAAAACGTTAATCGAAAACAAGTGATATCCACCGTCTAATGAATGACTTGGTAGGTGATCACTCCAGAGGAAAGAACAGGTTTAGATTTGAAATCTCTGCAGTCCAGAGACCTGAGGAGATCTCGACTGTTAATTCGAGAGGGACACACATCAAAGGCTTGTCAACTTCGGAAGATTGATGTACGGAGGAAAGAAAGGTTTGAGACTCGAAATCTCCGAAGTCCGAAGACCCGAAGGAGATATCGACCGTCGATCTGATGTTGGGTGTACTATAAACCATTGATTTGGTTCTAAGATGTAATGTGAATTGTTTGATCTATTCAGATATTCTGATTCAAAAGTTTCAAAAGGTTTGAATCCCAAAAGTTTCGAAGGGAAAAGTGCTGAAGTTACGACAGTTGTCCATTTCAGGAGAATGAATTGTGGCCATTGAATTGATAAGAGCTCGATAAGCCTAAAGTGTATGGTCACCACTAGTGATCACATGAGGGAAGGGGCTTAGGAGTTGAAGAATCCATAATTGAATGACTGTAACTAACAAAGAAGACGAAGAGTTTCAACTTCCAGAGAAGCTAAGGAATCTCAGCATAACGCTCACTGATGATGAACACACAGGGATGAACCGCCAGAGAACATGAAGAGTTTCCATGATGATCAGGTAGATGACTGGACGTGAAGAAATAATGCAAGATAGAGAAGTGATGTGAGTCTGTGGGTGAACTACATAGAGTAGCGAGGAAGAGATGCAATGAACTATCTTTAGGGAAGAGCAGTGATGCAGTGAAGAGAATGCAGATGCATAACGCATAGAGGTGAGAAGGCACATAGAGCATAAAAATGGAGAAGAACAGAAAACACAACCTATGCGAGTAGAGAGACACTGATGCAGGTAGAGCAGAGCAGTGTAGCAAAACAATGATGAGACTGGTAAACCATAGATAAATACTGTATCACTGTAATAAATTCAAGAAAAGAAAAGATTTATATTTCAGGGTGGTAGGGAGGTGCTAGGGAGGACTGGTGTCCTCAGAGGTTCAAGTGGGTGCTTGAACACAGGGAGTTGTAGCTTCCATATGGTTGCAACTAGAAAAAATAGGGTGGCATGGTGGTGCAAGGGAGAACTATTGTTCTCTGTTATATAGGTTGGTGTCTGTGTCACTGGAATTTGGTGCTTCCATCCAGTTGGTGCTGGAACACTCAGGGAGTTGGTGCTTCCTTCTAGTGGGTGCTAGAGAAACCAGAGAGTTGGTGCTCTCAACAAGTTGCTGCTTGTAAAACAGAGGTTGTAGTCTATAGAAGAGTTGGAGCTCATAAGAAGGATAATGTACATAAAATAAAGATTACTTATTAGATCAAGAAGAAGAGGTTTTTCCCTTTATGGATTTCCTCAAGAAATATTTGTCTCTGTATATTTCATGTGTGTGATTGATGTTGAATATTATATTGCTTACTTCCCTACTTCATTATGATTGTCATTGAGTGTTCTGTAAAGAGTTTAAAATGAGA
>JASDQU010307540.1:50631-66079 GCA_032191745.1 Picea mariana
CAAGGATCTACCTCCCCTCTTCCCTCTTCCAAATACAACATTCTAAATCAGTTGGCCAACATCAAAGCAGATGATATCCTCTTGGACATGGTTTCCATCCCTGAAAAACATAAACATCTAAAAAAATTCATGGAAGCAAATGCTTCCATTGTAGCCAACCTATCTAAAGAGGTAGATGAAGAGGATTCATTTGTAAATAAAGTAGGTGCACATAACTTTAGACACCCTATAAAAAACCCCCCATTTTATATTTCTGTAAATATTATGGATAAGATTTCCCATTGTTGTCTCATCGACGATGGTTCAGGTCCAAGTCTAATGTCGAAAATTATTATGGAAGAGCTAGGATTGTCTTGTACAAATGAAAACGCCAAAATCACGCTCTCTTATAATAGTTTACAACAAATGACCATAGGTGAAATCAAGGATGTGATCTTGGTTTTGTGCACACATCCTAAAATAAGGACATCCCTTAATATTTAGGTAAAAGATATGCTAGTGAGTAATTATTCGATCATCTTAGGAAGAGATTGGAAAGATTTGATAGTTGGATATCTTTCACTTGAAAAGACACACTTATCCATTCCTCGGAATGGTAAAAAAATCATAGTCCTAAGAGAAGGGAGAATTTCACCTTACATAGAAAGCATCCCACAACCTAATGTGAATTACATCGAGGAGGACCTAGGAATGTATTCCATCTTTACAGATGAGGACAAAACTACCTTGGAACAAATCGACTTAGATTATGGGATGTGGAAAATGATTTTCGATGGTTCATGCTCCAATGAAAGAAACAAAGCTGGTATTATCTTGTACTCTCATGTGGGAAAGATTCATAACTTTTCCTATAAGTTAGATTTTTTTTGCACAAACAATGTCACTGAATTTGAAGCGTTAATGCTAGGCATTGAAAATGCCTATAATCGGTGTTGTGGTCACCTTACAATTTTTGGGGACTCTGAATTTTTTGTAAACCTTGTCTGTAAGATATACTCTCCTAGAAAAAAGTTAATGAAACATTACAACCAAATTGTTTGGGAACTTATCTCTAACTTACTATCTTTCAACATCACTCATGTTAAAAGGGAATTGAACTCAATGGTTGACATGTTAACTGTTTTTGTACCCTCTCCTACTCGACAACTTCTGCCACAAAGGCTTGATTGTACCTTTCAATCTATGTATCGTTCACACATCACTGACAACATAGAGCCATGGCACGTCTTTCCTAGTGATGAGAGCATTTTTTCTTTCATTCAAAATGAACTTTATAAGCCTAAGGAAATTATATCGATGGAATATAACAAAATTCCTAAAGGCTTGAATCCTCTAGAACGTTCATTTTCATCGAGTGATATAGGCAACAAAGAAAAACATAAAGAAGAGGAGTCAAAAGGGAAAGTGGGTGAAACCATTTCCTTGAACATTGGAACACCCGAGTCTCCAAAGAATGTTAAAATAGGTGCCTATTGGCAGCAATAACATAATCTCTATTTTTACAAGATGCCTACATAGGGTCTTTAAATTCTCGTTACTTGTCACAACCTTTCTCATTAAATGACACTTGTTACTCGTCGCTTTCTACGTACTTGCTTTTTGATTTTTGTTTTCATGACTGGAAGCATGAAAACTCACAGCTGGAATTCATACTTGATTTCATTAAAGGGTTAATGTTCATATGGTCTATTGTCGAATTATCGTATTTCGCTATGAACATGGTTGTTTTCATGGTTATAACCCCTTGGTCTTGAACACGCCTTGGTTACACGAGTGTAAAACCTCCACTCATTTAGCATTCAACTAATGTTAATGGGGTTTTGATTTATAAATTTTTTATTGATTCAATTATTTATTTGATATATTAATTTTGTGATCAAATCGTGGATATGCATACTATTGTTTTCAACTGTTATGAATTGTGCGTACCATTATGCTGAGGTGTCATTCCAAGTACAGTGTGGTATTATGGTTTTGCATGGCCTCGATCTACATGACCTCTCTCACATGCATGGTAATTAACGCTCTTGCCTACCATTTCGAGCTGTCTTTGCATTGCATTGAGGAAACTTGGGGCGATAACTATGTGTTTATTCTACCAAACCCTACCTTCGAATCCCGTGTCAATTCCTTGCTGTTAGCCATGGATCCTATGGTGAGGATTGATCCCAATGGTGTCCAGACATTGTTATCATTTGACAATGCCATAGATGACTTACAAAGGAATGGCTAGCATGTGTTTGTTGAAAAGTTTGAGGGTTTTAATTTAAGAGTTGCTCAAGAATTCACATTGACGTTCGATGGTTGCAGAGAAAAAATAGGAGACATCCAGCTCGAGTTAAATGAAGATTTTATTAGCCAAGACAACGATCTACCAGCTGTGGGACAAAAATGATTCAAAAACTAAAAGGTTGAAGAGGTTCCCTGGTCATTGTTGTTCACCTCAAGGAGGATTACCAGCTACGACCGAGGTATGCCTGTCTCAACTTTAAAACCTAGATGGAATGATCTGTTAGCTATTGTGAAATAGTTCGTTACCTATGAGGGGAGATATGGGTTGGTTTTCTTGTATCACTTGCGATTGCTCATGAGTTTTATCGATTTCCCGCTGAACATGCCCTATTTTCTCCTTCGAAGTCTATACAAAATGGCAAAGCAGTTTAAAAGGAAGAAGTCTGATTCTAGTCTGTTCCACCATGGTTTAATCAAGATTATCATTATACATCAGTTGAAATTGAACAATGATTGTTGGGATGCTTTTCTGTTACATAATGGTTTTGGTAGCAGTGAGTTGGGACAGGTTGACAAGCCTGTCGTCATAGACACCCTTGTGAAGCCTACCATCTCTCCTCCTTCACTCTTTCCCTGTGATCCTATTTCTAATTTGGAACCCTCGACCTATCCTGACCCTACCCAACCCGACACTCTACCAGATTCATATCCTAAGGGTGGTGTTAAGGCTGTTAAAAAATCCACAAGAGAAAAGTGTAAAGGCAATGCTGATATCAATTATAAGAGTAAAAGGGCCGCTCATTGGGTTTCACAATGTGCCCAAAATAAACCCAAGCCCTGTGCAGACCAAAACACAATTTCATTAAGCGAGGATTCCGATTCAGAAATTGAAAGAATCCTGGTCGAAGAATATCCATATTCATATGGACTTTTCTCTGATAAACCCTATGATTATGTTACAAACCTTCCACCATGTCTAAAAGACAATCCCGATTTCCCTGGAATCAAACTCAGTAATGAACCTACAGGTCAAATGGAAAATTCCCCACCTGTTAATACTATCACTGCTAATACACAGTCTATTCAGCCGCAATGTAATGAATGTCGATCATGGATTGATAGGTATTACAAAGACGTGCCTATACTTCAGTCTCGGCTTAAATCCTTGGAAGACCAGGTGAGTTTTCTAATGAAGGATAATAGCAGACTTCAATCCGTAGCTCAAACCAAAGACAAACGCCAAAAAACCAAAGGGTCTGTTGTTTTTAAGAACGTGGAAGCAACGAATGCAATAGTAAATTCAAAGATTGCTTGATTAAGTCGAATCCTTTAATTTGAGGTATGATTTTTTAAAAATAAGTTTAGGATGATTTTGTCTTTTTCAAATTAGAATACACGATTTGTTTGCACAGATTACCTTTAGTTTGTTTTGATTGATTCAATAGAATATGATTCTAGTTATAATTATAACTAGCTACATAATCGTGAGATTCTGTAGCTAGTTAGAAAAATTCGAATTACTTGTTTTAATAACTGAAAATGCATATGAAATCTTTTATTCTTATGTGTTTTCAGGAACCTATGATTTATAAAGGAGATTTGAAGCACTGTTGGCATCTCTCAGCATGCTATCTTTATGTTTTTTTTACAATAGGCTGTTAGTTTTTGGTATCAAGTAGAATCTGGGAGGTTGCATCCCCCACATTTTTTGGAACAAATTAGATGTTATCAACATGAAACGTTTTGATCCTGTAACCTATATAAATATGTCATTTTGTAAACTGAAGATCATCACTGCATGGGAGCAAAAAAATATGGATTTATGATTGCAGACTTGAATATAAGATGATATTTGCACAGCTTTAGCTTCGATATATCATGTTTTTATTCGAGTTATGGTCATTTCGATTTGTAATTAAATTGTGACTACTTTAGATATCATGGTTTATTGCAGATTGGTGTGATAGAATTTATATGATATCCATGTTTTATGTCCCGTATATAACATACAATAGTTATCTTGTTCAAATTTGAGATTAGAAGATTCATCTTCTTTATTCATTGAACATTTATACACGAATTTTCACAATAGGATTTATCTCAATGTGACCATTTGTGAAATTATAAAATTGTTGTTACTACATCTCTTATATGTTCTGTCATTTGCATTCAATACTGCTTCGCGTTTACAAGGATAATTTGTAAGATCTGTTGCGGTTTACCTCATCAAACATCGAAATGGGATACTGTACACAGGACGAATAGGAGATGTGATTACATGTTTGTCTGCTAGTTTTATTTTATTAGTTTAATTAATATAGAAATTTCCTGTAATCTAAACGCATTTTACTGCTCATCTCTGTTATCAATTAGACAGTTTTCTATTTCATTTCTTGTTTATAAACATTATAAAAAATAAATCAAAAAGATTGAATGATAGTTTTGCTGTCGTTAAATAAATCAATTCGTATTCAATTTTCGCAGATTTAGATTAAAATTTGCATTCTGTAGAATGTTATATATATATATTAGAGATATAACCATTTGGATATATCATACATATAATAAGTAGAGCTATTTTATAAATATTAATTAGCAAACTGTAAGTATATTTTAGATTTGTATATAGTTTTTAGCGAGTGTTTTTCATTAAGTTATTTTATCTTCTTTAATTTTGTTTTTTCACTTTCTTAGGACTTAGATCGGCCAACGGAGCCACTAAACTCATTGTAGTGGATTAATCCAAATGGCTTGGGTTAAGTAGACAACCCCAGACTGGATTCACTCCTCCAATTGACGAGTGGTCAATTTCGCCCATCAACAAATGGCGCTAGAAGGAGGGCTTGAAAATTATTAATGGCACGAGGTGGCCGTAAGACTCCTCCACCACCTACCCGCTCACCTATAGTGAATAGAATTCATTCAAATGACAACATTTTCCCTCAAACAACAACCACATCAAACGATGATCTACGGATTACAGTTGAACTAGTAACTCCAAATCCTACGGGTGGTTACATACAAGAGATTGTTCGCCAATCTCTCATAAGAACACATAGTGCCTTCTCCCATTTAAGACAACCAAACCGATCTTTGGACCAACCATTAGACTTCTCTGATATTAGAGAACAACTTCGAGGTACTGACCTTACTTTAAACCCTACAGATCCAATCCTTACTCCTGCAGCAGGAGGATCTGGTATACCACCATCACCACCTCCTTCATCTCCTTCTTCTTCTGGAGAAGAGTCCTCTGATGAAGACAGTTCCTCATCCCAGCCTTCGACACCACCCACACCTATGGCCAACCAGAACAATCCCGCCAGACCCTGGCTCAACCAAGATGCAGTGGCCATACCTGGGCCTCAACATCCCTTACCCAAACACCCAGAGAAATGGCTCCCTAAATTTGACTCGGACTCTAAACAGATCGCCGAAGATCACATCAAAAAGTTTATGTTATCCATTAGACTCCGTAGTGTCGAGCACGAAGACGTATTCTGTATATTGTTTCCCTACACCTTTGAGGGCAATGCCTCTACTTGGTACTTTGCCCAACATCACCACACCATCATGTCATGGGAGAAGTTTGAATCCTTTTTTCTTGAGAAGTTCGAAGATGATAAGTCTCCAAAAGTTCTAGTCATGGAGCTTTCTAGTTTAAGAATGAACCCCAAAGAGAAGATCAAATACTTTAATCAAAGGTTCTTGACACTAAAGAACTGAATTCCTATAGATTCGATGCCTGCCGAGAATCTTATCATAGCATATTATACAAAATCCTTACATGAAAGCATAGCCATTTGGGTAAAGAGATCCAAGAAAGCCACGTTGTTAGAAGCCTTCGAAGAGGCTAGTCAGATTGAGAAAGACATCCTCAGCTTAAAAGACACTACTAGCAATGAAATAGAGACTAGTTCATCTTCCAAAAAGAAAATTGAAATCCTCCCTAGACCTTCCCAAAACAAAGCCCAACCTGAAAGCTCAGATTTAAAAAACTTACAAAAAGTCGTTCAAAAACTATCCAATCAAGTTATAGATTTGAAAAGGACAACTGAAGAAGATTCTTCAAGAAAAGGGCCTTACAAACCCCCATTTAGGAAGCCTTTTCCCACCAACCGACCTAATTCAAATACTGAAGGCGTAAATATAGAAAGCCTGCAATTCGCTATTCAAATGATTCTAGAAGCACAGGATAACTTGATGCCTCCTGAAATCCCTGAGGAAGTAGCTGAACAAGAGATAGTAGAAGAAGATGAATCCTCTCCGAACATTTTTGGTCATTTTTCGGATAGTATTTTTCAAGCTAATTTCGAAACAGTGCATCCTTACAATACTAGGAGTAAGACAACAAACAAGCCTTCTTCTGAAATCACTACGACTTTGCCCCCAAAATAGTCTAAATCAACTAAGACTAAACAGAATTCAGTAAACCCAAGCTTAGATTATGATTTGGTTGAAGATCTAAAAAAGCTTAGGGCTAATATTTCTGTTTATGAATTATTAAAATTCCCTTTTCTTCTGCAAAAAATGCTACAAAATATTGCAGAGAACAACAAAAATGGCAATCCAAACAGTAACAAAGATTGTTCAGAACAACCCCAAAGTTCCTCAGAAGGCCTTCGCCAAAACTACTTTTGATCTTCACGAGAAAAGAGACCTTCCTGTAAATAATGTAACAAATGTAGATAAATTAGTTTTAGAGGCCACGAGTAAAAAGCAACAAGCTTCCATCATTAGTACTTGCAGAAATGTCCCTACATTTTTGTTAACTTTTGAAATCTTCAATAGGAACATGCACAACTGTATGGTAGATTTAGGAGCGTCATCTAACATAATGCCTTGGTCTGTGTGTCAAAAGATTAATGCCGAAGTTCAACCATCCACCTTGAAGATCATCCAACTTGATCGAACTAGTGTTAAAGTTATAGGCGAATTGAGAAATGTGCTTATAAGATTGTCGTCTAACCCTAAATTTCATCAAGTGATTGATATTATTGTTGTAGATATCCCGGAAGTTTATGGTTTGTTTTTAAGCAGAGACTGCTCAGAACAACTACACAACTATTTTGCGACGGATTGGTCTCACTTGTGGCTACCCGAGAATGGAAATCCCAACAGAATCAAGGTAAATCGCGAATGTTACCTAAAGTTCATGGTCACGGATTTAAATGATCCCAATGAACCATTGACTCCTTCTGTCGATTCACCCGAAATACAGGGGATGGATACCTTTTTCGGCAATTTCATGGTCGAAACTTCCACTATCACTAAGTCGGAACAACAGTCTGAAATTTTGACATATACGCAGCCAACAACTTCTACCCAGTGGTCACATGCAACCGACAACAATCAAATATGGTCTCTTTACTTTGACGGGTCAAAATCCAAGGAAGGAGCTGGTGCAGGTTGCGTGATTATTGATCCAACAGGTAACAAGACCCTGATTGCATGCAGGTTAGAATTCGAATGTACAAACAACACAACAGAATATGAGGCACTATTGCAAGGCCTCAGAAAAGCATTAGATATGAATGTTCAAAATTTGACTGTCTTTGGTGATTCAGAAATTGTGGTTAGACAAGTAAAAAATTCTATCCACTATTTATCTCCACACCTTAAAAGCTACCAATCTAAGGTATGGAATTTGATGAATAAGTTTGCTGCATTTAACATAAATTCTATTCCTAGATTGAATAATTTGAAAGATGATTTGTTAGCTAATGTAGCTTCGAAACTTTTCCCTGCAGAAGGCTTATCTCCGAATGCATTCTTTGTCGAACTGTTGTTCAGACCGTTCGTCCCTGACAACATCACGAATTGGAGAGTCTTCGATGACGATCAACAGATTATAAGTTTTCTGCATATGGAAGAAACTTTCTAGGGCGCAGTAATCAACGAAGGTACTCATGATGAAAATCTTCATGACTTTACGGTAATACCAAATCCAAGACCTCCTGAATCTTCATCAGACATGGTAAATTCTATCCCGAAATCTGTAGTTAGATTAGAAAATTTTTATGATCTTTACGACAAGTTCAAAAAATGAGTGAACTGTAAAATGAATAGTTCCTCTTTAACACATGAAAAAGTAAACTTGGGAACTAAAGACAACCCACAGTGCATTAATTTAGGGGTGGGATGTTCTGAACAAGAAAAAGTAGTGTTTATTAAATTATTTAAGGAATTCAAAGATGTTTTTCCTTGGGCGTACGACGACCTAAAAACCTTTGATCCTAACATTATACAACACGTTATTCCTATGAAACCCCAAACCCAACCTTTTCAACAAAAGTTAAGGAAAATGCACCCAAAACTCGAACCCACCATCAAGAAGGAATTCAATAAACTCCTGAACGCTAAGATAATCTTCCTAGTTAGGCACACACAATGGGTCTCTAATATTTTCCCTGTTCGGAAGAAGAGTGGTGAAATCCAACTATGTGTCGATTTCCAAAATCTTAATCGAGCGTCTGATAAAGGCAACTACCCTATGCCACCCATGGAACATATCCTTCAATAGGTATATGGTTCTGAAAGATTATTCTTATTGGATGGTTTTTTAGGGTATAACCAAGTCCTGATGCCCCCTCCTGACCAACTTAAAACCACCTTCCACACTCTATGGGGCACCTACGCTTATAGGAAGATGCCCTTTGGACTCATAAATGCTGGTGCCACTTTCCAGAGAGTGATGGACATCGCTTTCTGAGGCTTAATCAATCAATCTATCATAGTTTGGCTGGATGACGTTACTGTCTTCTCGAAAAACAAAGAAGATCATCTAACTCATTTAAGATCCATTCTACAACGATGTCATAAGTACGACATTTCTTTGAATCCTAAAAAATCTATCTTCGCAGTAGAACAAGGTAAAATCTTAGGATTTATTGTATCAAGCAAAGGGATGATTATCGACCCTGAAAGAACTGAAGTCATTTCGAAACTACCGCATCCCTCGTCAAAAAGGTCTATGCAATCTTTCTTTGGTCAGATAAACTTTGTTAGGAGATTCGTCCCCAACTTTTCAGAAATGGTGAAGCCATTACAAAACCTAATAAAAAAGGATGTATAATACCATTGGGGACCTTTAGAAAACCACGCTTTTAATTCAATAAAAAAGGCCATAATAGACGCCCCTTCTCTAATGAGCCCTGACTTTTCATAAGAATTCACCCTCTACACATTTGCTTCTGACCGTTCTTATGCCGCTGTCCTAACTCAAAAGAACGTTGAAAACAATGAAGTCCCAATTGCCTTTATGAGCTCATCCTTCAAAGGGGAAAAACTTAATTACCCAGCAGTAGATCATCAAGCCTATGCTGTTTTTAAAGCAGTAAAGCACTTCTGATCTTATCTTTTGAAATCTAGGACGAAAAGCATTGTTCCTTACCCGGTTGTCAGAAATCTGTTAGTACATAAAGAACTAGGCGAAAAAAGGGTAAACTGGGTCACATCCTTACAAGAGTATGACATAGAAATCACCCCAGCACAAAAAGTAAGAGGTCAAGGGTTATGCAAGTTAGTCGCTGACTCAGCTGCAAGACAGCAAGAGGAAAATGATATGTCAAATCCAGGACAACACTATCAAAATCTAATCTGCTATGCACAAAACCCTGTTAGTCCCTGGTATGATGATATAAAATTTTGTCTTGAACATGGGTCAGCTCGCCGTCACCTGGATCCCACAAAAAGAAGAGCACTAAGATTAAAATCTGCTCCCTTTTAGCTGATTAATGGTATTCCGTTTCGTCAAAATTTTGATGGAGTACTAATGCGCTGTCTTGAGAAAGATGAAGCATAAAAGGTCTTATTGGAATTGCACGCAGGAGAAGCTGGTGGGCATTTTGGTGGAGATACCACTGCCCATAAAGTATTAAGGGCAGGTTACTACTGGCCTACGCTTTTTAAAGATGCTCATGCTTTGTGTCGCAAATGTGTAATTTGTCAAAAAGCATCCAGATGGATACAGAAACCAGCCCTTCATATGTAACCAGTTTCAGTAGACTCCCCTTTTTAGTAGTGGGGTCTAGATAGTATAGGTCCAATCAATCCGCCATCCTCAAAAAAACATAAGTATATCATAACAACCATAGATTACTTCACCAGGTGGTCCGAGGCTGCCCCATTAAAAGCTGTAAATACCAACCAGGTAATATCTTTTTTGAATTCGAATATTATTACTCGTTTTGGTATCCCTGACTGCCTGGTATTTGATAATGATTCCTATTTTTCGTCTCTTGAGATGAGTGATTTCTCTCTAGAAAAGGGAATTAAATTAAAGTATTCTGCCAGCTATTACCCCCAAGGCAATGGATTGGCGGAATCGACTAATAAAAATCTGATCAAAATTATCAAGAGAACAGTCTCTGAAAACCATAAAAATTGGCATAACGCACTGTTAAACGCAATCTGGGCTGATAGAGTGACTCCTAACACTGCTGTGGGTAACTCACCTTTCTTTCTCGTTGACGGCAGAGAGGCAATTTTGCCACCACATGTCCTCCTTCCCTCTCTGCAGCTATCACAGAAAATACAAGAAGAGGACTGTCCCCCTTTGGAGAATCGAATTAATGCTTTGTTAAAATTAGAAGAAATGAGGGTCCAAGCAAAATGGAAATTGGATCAACATCAACTCATTGTTAAAAGCTGGTTTGATTCCAATTCTGCCTCTGACATAAATTTTGAGGTAGGTGAACTTTTCCTAAAATGGGACAAACCGCATGAGGGAAAATGAGAGCATACAAAGTTTTAGAACTTGTGGCTAGGACCATTCTTGATTGCTGAGAAATTACGTCCCAGTTCCTTCTGATTGCATAATTTAGAGGGACATCAAGACGTCTATCTGATGAATGGCCAAGCTCTAAAAAGGTATTTCGCTTGATGACACTCCCATGTACACTGTGTAAATATTTTGTTTTGCTTGCTTTTTGTTTTTCTTTGTTGGTTTGTTTTGATTTTCCCCTTATGCTTACCAGTTTTTCTTTTTGAGACGCACATAACTGCACCATGAACTGTTTCAGACAAAGATAACAAAAACATTTCTCCTCTGAAATGACTACTGAAGATTGTTTAAACATCAATTATGATATTTTTCTGAAGTTTGCAGCCATGTTAAAGAAAGCTTGTTGTTTGAAAAGTGTTTCTTGATTTCAATCTGTAGCTGAAGCTATGCACAATCATCCATAAAACATTCTTATCACGCTGTCCCTGTTCCTTAAGAGAATAACTCAGAGATGTTTCCTTTCCCTCGAAAGTCAATTTATTAACAAACTATCTCTAGATCTTAATGAAGGACAGTTAAAAAAATTTCCTCAAGGTCTGTAATTTACTAAAATATGTCTAAAAATCAGGATTTTCAGCATCACCCCACTCTATTAAATATCTTTAAAACTAAATAAACCTTCAGAGGGCTGTGGGAAGTGCTTGTAAACCCGCTGGGATACTGAACAGGTCTGCTGGCAACAGGTAAATGCATGCATGACGCCAAGATAACTTCACCGGGGTACTAAACAGGCCCGCTGGCAGCGAAGCAATGTCAGGTATATGAAAATTCTTAGATATGGAATATTTTGACCTTACATGTCCTTCGTTCTGATCTGGAACTTCTTGGCAGGATACAGATATCAGAGTGGGTTAAATGGCATCCCTGTCAAGGCTATGGACGACTACTGACAGTAGCGGCTCTGTCAACAGTATTGAAGATTTTAACTTTAACATCGTGGCTGTCTTTTGTCAAGATTGTAATCGGTTTTCATCTTTTAAAATAACAGTAATCTGAAACTGGAATGTTTTATAATTGATAATGATGTTCAAACAATTTCTTAGTTGTTTTTGATTTGAAGTTTTTTTTCTAAATATCCTAATCTAGACTCGTTCGTTTGGCAGAGATAAATGCTTCTACCAATGTGTCGCCATTGTTGGCAGCAATAATATAATATCCATTTTTACAAGCTGCCTACACAGGGTCTTTAAATTCTCGTTACTTGTCACAACATTTCTCATTAAGCGACACTTGTTACTTGTCGCTTTCTACGTACTTGCTTTTCAATTTTTGTTTTCATGACTGGAAGCATGAAAACTCACAGCTAGAATTCATACTTGATTTCATTAAAGGGTTAATGTTCATATGGTCTATTATCGAATTGTGGTATTTCGCTATGAACATGGTTGTTTTCATGGTTATAACCCCTTGGTATTGAACACGCCTTGGTTACAGGAGTATAAAACCTCCACTCATTTAGCATTTGACTAATGTTAATGGGGTTTTGATTTATAAATTTTTTATTGATTCAATTGTTTATTTGATATATTACTTTTGTGATCAAATCGTGGATATGCATACTATTGTTTTCAACTGTTATGATCATTGTGCGTACCATTATGCCGAGGTGTCATTCCAAGTATAGTGTGGTATTATGGTTTTGCATGGCCTCGATCTACATGACTTCTCTCACACGCATGGTAATTAACACTCTTGCCTACCATTTCAAGCTGTCTTTGCATTGCATTGAGGAAACTCGGGGCGATAGCTCTGTGTTTATTCTACCAAACCCTACCTCCGAATCCTGTGTCGATTCCTTGCTGTTAGCCATGGCTCCTGTGGTGAGGATTGAGCCCAATGGTGTCCAGACATTGTTATCATTTGACAATGCCAGAGATGACTTATAAAGGAATGGCTGGCATGTGTTTGTTGAAAAATTCAAGGGTTTTAATTTAAGAGTTGCTTAAGAATTTGCGTTGATGTTCGACGGTTGCAGAGAAAAAATAGGAGACGTCCAACTTGATTTAAATGAACATTTTATTAGCCAAGCCATCGGTCTACCAGCTGTGGGACAAAAATGGTTCAAAAACTCAAAGGTTGAAGAGGTTCCCTGGTCATTATTGTTCACCTCAAGGAGGATTACCAGCTGTGACCAAGGTATGCCTGTCTCAGCTTTAAAACCTAGATGGCATGATCTGTTAGCTATTTTGAAACAGTTCGTTACCTGTGAGGGGAGATATGGGTTGGTTTTCTTGTATCACTTGCGATTGCTCATGATTTTTATCGATTTCCCCCTGAACATGCCCTATTTTCTCCTTCGAAGTCTATACAAAATGGCAAAGCAGTTTAAAAGGCAGAAGTCTGATTCTAGTCTGTTCCACCATTGTTTAATAAATATTATCATTATACATCAGTTGAAATTGAACAATGATTGTTGGGATGCTTTTCTGTTATGTAATGGTTTTGGTAGCATTGAGTTGGGACAGGTTGACAAGCCTGTCATCATAGAAACCCTCGTGAAGCCTACCATCTCTCCTCCTTTGCTCTTTCCCTATGATCCTATTTCTAATTTGGAACCCTCGACCTATCCTGACCCTACCCAACCCAACACTCTACCAGATTCATATCCTAAGGGTGGTGTTAAGGCTGTTAAAAAATCCACAAGAAAAAAGTGTAAAGGCAATGTTGATATCAATTATAAGAGTAAAAGGGCCACTCGTTGGGGTTCACGATGTGCCCAAAATAAACCCTAGCCCTGTGTAGGCCAAAACACAATTGTGTTAAGCGAGGATTCCGATTCAGAAATTGAAATATTTCTGGTCGAAGAATATCCATATTCATATGGACTTTTCTCTGATAAACCCTATGATTACGTTACAAACCTTCCACCGTGTCTAAAAGACAATCCCGATTTCCTTGGAATCAAACTCAGTAATGAACCTACAGGTCAAATGGAAAATTCCCCACCTGTTAATACTATCACTGCTAATACACAGTCTATTCAGCCACAATGTAATGAATGTCGATCATGGATCGATAGGTATTACAAAGACGTGCCTATACTTCAGTCTCGGCTTAAATCCTTGGAAGACCAGGTAAATTTGCTAACGAAGGAGAATAACAGACTTCAATTCGTAGCTCAAACCAAAGATAAATGCCAAAAAACCATAGGGTCTGTTGTTTTTAAGAACGTGGAAGCAACAATTGCAATAGTAAATTCAAAGATTGTTTGATTAAGTGAAATCCCTTAATTTGATGTATGTTTTAAAAAAAATAAGTTTAGGATGATTTTGTCTTTTTCAAATTAGAATACATGATTTGTTTGCATATATTACCTTTAGTTTGTTTTGATTGATTCAATAGAATATGATTCTAGTTATAATTATAACTAGCTACAGAATCGTGAGATTCTGTAGCTAGTTAGAAAAATTCGAATTACTTGTTTTAATAACTGAAAATGCATTTGAAGTCTTTTATTCTTATGTGTTTTCAGGAACCTATGATTTATAAAGGAGATTTGAAGCACTGTTGGCATCTCTCAGCATGCTATCTTTATGTTTTTTTTAGAATAGGCTGTTAGTTTTTGGTATGAAGTAGAATCTGGGAGGTTGCATCCCCCACATTTTTTGGAACAAATTAGATGTTATCAATAGGAAACATTTTGATCCTGTAACCTATATAAATATGTTGTTTTGTAAACTGAAGATCATCGCTGCCTGGGAGAAAAAAACTATGGATTTATGATTGACAGACTTGAATATAAGATGATATTTGCACATCTTTAGCTTCGATATATCATCTTTTTATTCAAGTTATGGTCATTTCGATTTGTAATTAAATTGTGACTACTTTAGATATCATGGTTTATTGTAGATTGGTGTGATTGAATTTATATGATATCCATGTTTTATATCCCGTATATAACATACAATAATTATCTTGTTCAAATTTGAGATTAGAATATTCATCTTCTTTATTCATTGAACAATTTATACACGAATTTTCACAGCAGGATTTATCTCAATGTGACCATTTGTGAAATTATAAAATTGCTGTTACTACATCTCTTATATGTTCTGTCATTTGCATTCAATAATGCTTCACATTTACGAGGAGCATTTGTAAGATCTGTTGCAGTTTACCTCATCAAACAGTGAAATGGGATACTGTACACAGGACGCATAGGAGATGCGATTACGGGTTAGTCTGCTAGTTTTATTTTATTAGTTTAATTAATATAGGAATTTCTTGTAATCTAAACGCATTTTACTTCTCATCTCTGTTTTCAATTAGACAATTTTCTATTTCATTTCTTGTTTATAAACATTATAAAAAATAAATCAAAAAGATTGAATGATAGTTTTGCTGTCGTTAAATAAATCAATTCGTATTCGATTTTCACAGATTTAGATTAAAATTTGCATTCTGTAAAATGATATATATATATATATA
>JASDQU010307540.1:66227-80000 GCA_032191745.1 Picea mariana
ATCAAGTTATTTTATCTTCTTTAATTTTGTTTTTTCACTTTCTTAGGACTTAGATTGGCCAACGGAGCTACTAAACCCGTTGGAGTGGATTAATCCAAACGACTTGGGTTAAGTAGACAACCCTGGACCAGATTCACTCCTCCAGTTGACGAGCAGTCAATTTCGCCCGTCAACAGTGCCTAATGTTCTGATGAATAAAAATTGAAGTTCACTAAGCTTCTTGGTGAATTTAAAGATGTTTTTGCTTGGTCTTATGAGGATATTCATGGTTTTGATCCTACTCTTATACAACATGGAATTCCTATCAAGGACGACATAAAACTAGTTAGGAAAAAACAAAGACCCATTAACCCTGCACTGGAAGCAACTATTCGAAAGGAGTTGGAAAAACTCTTGAAGCCTGGGATCATTTTCCTAGTTAAGTATTCTGAGTGGGTTTCCAATTTGGTTCTCGTTCGGAAAAAAACTGGTCAAATCAGATTATGTGTGGATTTTCGTGCATTGAATAGGGCTAGTATAAAAGATCACTTTCCTCTTCATAATAGGGAAATGATTTTGCAGCAATTTGTAGGGTCACAAATGATGTCCTTACTTGACAGTTTTTGGTTACAATCAAATCAAGGTAAAAAGGGAAGACAAATATAAAACCACTTTTAATACTCATTGGGTCACTTTTTCTTATGAACGTATGCCTTTTGGATTATCTAATGCATGTGCCACTTTTCAAAGAGTTATGCAAATAGCTTTTGACGATTTGCTCGACAAGATTATTCATATCTATCTTGATGACTTAACTATGTATTCTAAAAATTGATCAGATCATTTTGGTCATCTTAAAAGTGTTCTCATGCGGTGCAAGAAATTTGGCATTTCTCTAAATCCTTCTAAGTCTATTTTTGGCGTTACCAAGGGAAAGCTCCTAGGACACATTGTCTCTAATTCTAGAATAAGTATTGATCCTGGAAGGATTGCTGCTATCCTAAATTTGTCTACTCCCACTTCCAAGAAGGAGGTTCAAGATTTCATGGGTGTTATTAACTTTGTTCGTAGGTTTGTTTTTGATTTTGTTGTAGTGGTCAAGCCAATTCATAATCTGCTTCAGCAAGATCGTTCCTTTTCTTTGACAAATGATGTTGAAAATGCTTTTGTAGGGATCACAAAAACAATCACTTCCGCACCGGTTTTGGTGAAGCCAGATTTTGAGAAAGAATTTATGATATTTACTAATGCCATAGAGGAAGCAACTTCTGCTATCCTCATGCAATGTGATGACCAAGGTAACGAAAAACCAGTGGCTTACATGAGTCAAATATTATCTAATGATGAGTTTAAATATTCTTTTATTGAAAAAAATGCTTTTTCTCTTGTTAAAGATGTTGAAAATTTTTGCCACTTCATCTTAGGTAAGCACACGTTGGTAAAATTCCCTTTACCCGCTGTCAAGTTTTTGCTCTCACAGACTTATCTTTCAGGGAAGCTTGCACATTGTCTTGCCAATATCTAGGAGCATGATTTATCTATCGTTACTTCTAACACCATCAAGGGACGTGACTTAACCCTTCACTTAGCTCAGCATGCTAAAACTAGTGAATAAATTGATGAACATGGTAGCTCTGTATCAACACTGTTCTACATTGATAATCAAATCCCTCCTGTGTCTGAACATCCTTGATATAAAAATTTGGTTTACTATTTTCAAAATCAAAGATGTCCATATAACTTAGACACTCATCAAAGAAGAAGGTTCTGTCTCGAATCTGCTAGATACGTCATTATAGGAGACTTCTTGTTTAGAATATCTGCCGATGGTATGTTTCTTTGCTATGTAAAAAATGAGGAAGAACATAAACTATTTCAAGAAACTCGCAGTTCTTCAAATTTTGTTATTCATGTAGGAGGCCATTTCTCTGCTAAAACCACTACTTTTAAGATTATCAGAAAAATATACTACTGGCCTTCAATATTTCATGATTCTTATGTTTTTTCAAGATCTTGTGACAAGTGCCAGAAATTTGCTGGGAAATAACGCCTTTTAGACATGCCTTTACAACCTGTTCTCTCAGACTTTCCTTTTTCAAAATGGGGTTTGGAGTTTATTGTCCTTTTTAATCCTCTGTCTTTAGTAGGACAAGTCTTTATCTTGACAACCAAAGACTATTTTACAAAATGGGCTGAAGATGTCCCTCTTAAACATTCGCAGGATGAGTAGGTGATTTCTTTCCTTGATAATGATTTTTTTTTAGATTTGGTCTTCCTTTGGAAATTATTACAGACAATGGTCCCACTTTTATTTATGCTAAAATGACCAAATTTTTAGCTAAGTTGGGGCTTAAACATTTTACCTCATCAGCTTATTATCCCCAAGGAAATGGGCAGGCCGAGTCTACCAATAAGAATTTGGTAAGAATTATCAAAAGGCTCATTGAAGATAATCCCCATCAATGGAACACTCTCCTCACTTATGCCGTTTGGGAAAATCAAACTACCACCAAGGTGAGCACCAGTTGCACTCCTTTCCATCTTTTTTATGGTCAAGAATCCATTCTGCCTACTGAGATGGAACTTTCCTCCCTAAGGTTAATGCTATAGGTCAAAGAATTAAATTATTTTGATGTTTCTCAAATAATGAATGCAATTTTGGATTTAGAGGAGAAAAGGATGTTTTCCTTGGATAACATAAAGAGAAGACAATAGGCTGTTAAAAAATATTTCAACAAGAGTGTCAAAGCTGTCAAATTTAAATTCAATAATGTTGATTTTTCAATAAGCTAGGTTAAGCATGTAGTTCATTTCAATTTTGCATTTGTCTTAACCATTTGAAACAACCAATATCACAAGAAGAAACACCATGCAAAAGAACACAAGAAGTATCCCGAGATACCCTTCTCAACAAGTGAAGAAAACCCAACCAAATCCTTTGCTATATTCTTCAAGAGAAATACCTTCACCACCAATAATACTTAGCACACAAGAGGGTGCTCAAACCCTAGAAGTATAGTGCCCAAGAGAGGTGCACACTTTTTCCCAAGAAGATGTACTTACTGAAATTTCCAAACTTGTGTGAAGGATATGATTCCACAATGGGGAATCTTCCTTTACTTATATTAGACTTGTCCTATAAACATAGGTGTCTATTGGCACAATAGGGCCGACCTATCTAAGTCACATTATAATTAATATTAACCAGATTAATTATCTTTTACATTTATTACTGATCACATTAAGGTGGGGCCGACCTATACCCTTTACATTACAATTAGGGTTACAGGTAGGTCCGAGTCTTGAACAATATAGCATGGGATATGATACACCCAATAGTGCTCATCCACTAGGGGCACATCCATATGGATTTCCATATATCTGGCTCACTACATTACACAGAAGAGCCAGTTCTTCACACATTCACCTGTGCTCTTCCACAAGCACATCCACTCAACATATATTCTTTCCCACTGCATCACACATGAGAGTAATCTAGAGTTTCTCATCAGATATTCTTCTCAGAGGAGGATAATACATCATATTCATTTATGCGCTCATGACTATGCACCCAACACTTTTGGATTTCACATGTTCACCTTGTGCTCAGCCATAGACACGTCCAAATCAATAGATCACCTTTCCCATAGGATAATCATCTGGATTTATTTTCAACTTTCTGAATGGAGGAGGTCATCTCTACGTTCTAGCTTTGTCTCATATAGGAACCACATACCCTTCTTATGGTATTTCTCTCAGGTTTGTAAGCTGGAGAAAGTCTCACATAGTTGCAATGATCCACATCTCATAGGTTTGTAAGATGGAGAATTTTTCACATAGTTGAAATCATCAACTCTCCCTCTTAGCTAGGGAGGCATTTTCCATCAGGCCAAGTCTCTCACGAAAATACTCAAACTTTGTCTTGGCAAGTGGTTTGGTGAAGATATCTGCAATCTGTTCATGAGTAAAAAGATACTGCACATGAACTATCTTCCTCTACACCATGTCTCTGATATAGTGATACTTGATTTCAATGTGTTTCGATTTGTCATGAAATACCCGGTTCTCGGAGATCTTTACACAACTTTGGTTATCACAATGAATATTAGTAGGATCCATCTCATGATCGAATAAGTCAGTCAGAAGTTTGCGGAGCCATACTACTTCATGAACTACCACACTCAGTGCAATGTACTCTACCTATGTGGTGATTAAATTCACAGATATTTGTTTTTTTCTACACCAGGAAACCATGGCTGATCCTAAGGTGAAGCAACAATCGAAGGTTCTCTTTCTCTCTACTACACTTCCTGCCCAATCTGCATCAAAACATCCTTGCAGGATCAAGTTCACATTGGATGCATCTTAGGCCATAGCCAATTGTCACTTGTAAGTATCTCAATACATGTTTTGTAGCTATCCAATGTGTATGTTTCGGTTGGCTCATAAAATGGCTAAGCATGTTTACTACATAACAAATGTCCAGTTTGGTGTTAATCAGATACATCAAAGATCCAATCAAATGTTGGTATAGGTGTGGATCTACATCTCCTGAATCAATATCACTCATTTTCTTTAAGTCCATTACCATTGGAGTAGGCATGGATTTGCATTCTGTCATACTGGACTTTTTCAGTATCTCCATAGTATATTTTCCTTGACTTAGGAAAATCTCATCTGTTCTCTGCCATACTTCTAGTCCCAAGAAATAATGCATCAAGCCCAAATCCTTCATTTCAAATTTGGCAGTCAATGCTTGTTTGCATTCAACAATGAGTCTCTCTGAACCGGTGAGGAAACGATCATCCACATATAAGACCAAAATCAGACACTCATTGCCATCATTGTGATAATACAAGTTTGGATCAACAATACTTTTATTGAAGCCCAAACTCATTAGAAATCCATCCATTTTCGCGTACCAAGAATGTGGTGCTTGTTTTAGACCATATAGGGCTTTCTTCAACCTGCATACATGAGATTTTTCATTGTGTACAATGAAACCTTCTAGATGCTCAATATAAACATCTTCCTCAATTTCACCATTGAGAAAACATGTCTTTACATCCATCTGATGTAGCTTCCAACCCATGGAATCAACTAGCACAATGATAGATCGAATCGAGGTATATATGTGTTAGCGATATTTCCTGTAGAGGGGATTAGATAGCAAAAGAAGGGGTTAAAAACCCATTTGTCCTAAGTTTGGGCGATAATGCGCCCATGGTAAGCAACGAGCAAGTCCGAGCGGTCCAGATTTGCGCGCCCGAATCAACGGCGCGTGTTGGATTCCGGACCCCCCTCGCCTTTCTACCTTTAAGCAGAGGGGGGGGGGTCCAGAATTGGGGGTGCACCTCTCCGATGGCTCTGATCAGTGCGCCCGGATCAACGACGATGAAGACCATTCCAGACCCCCCCGCCTTTCTACCTTTAAGCGGAGGGGGGGGGGTCCGGAATCCCATATGCAGCTTTCCGACGGCCACGATCGAGGCGCCCAGATCAATGGTGCTCGTGCAGTCCCGCCCTTCTCAACCGCTCCATGTTTAGCCAGCGTGGGCCACTCCCCCACCTTGTCATCTTTCAGTCCACCTTTCTCCCGCTGCCATGTGTCACTCGCCCACCTCATCCTTGTGGTCTGCGTGGTTCTCCCTTCTTCCCACCATCCACTCATTACCTGCCACATGTCCCGTCCCTTCACACGTCAACCTCTCGCCCGAAGGCGATCCCATTAGCTCCCGTCTTCCTCCCTCCACCAGGTGTCTATCCTCTGTCACCCCTCTCACTTCTCGCCATTCCTTCCACATACCTCCCCAATGCCATCACTCCTATAATACACCATGTCCTCCGCGCTGGCCTCTGTGCCTGTCCCTCAAGCTATTCAGTTGTTCCAGGTGGCAGCACGAGAAGTCTTCCCTATCCCGAGAGGCTGAGTTGGCTGGGCCGTCCTCAATCCCAAGAAGCAATTATTGAAGCAGTTGAGGGTGGTTAGACGTCATCTCCGCCATAATGGGGACGTCCTGCAATGAATTAAAGGCACGTCGATTCGCCGATGTAACTGTCAGAAGATCTATCGCGTCTGCCATAAGTTGCACGATTATTCAAAGATTGCGACTGCAGAGTGTCAGAAGCCATGCAGACGCAAAGATTTTAATGCATTTTCTTGGTTCCGCTGCTGTTGTTGTTTTGAGTATATGTAGGCATTTTTTCCATTCTTGTATCTATCGATGGTAGAGCTAAGCTCCCGACTGTAAAGTTTCAGCAAATACTCTGGTTTCCTGGTTATGGCTCTGTGTTTGAGATTTCTTGGTTTATGACAAACAATTCTCCTTTTCCATCTTTGTATCATCTTCTGCTGGAGGGTTCACAGTTGAAGGATTCACGTGGACTTAACAATCTTGTTGTGATAAAGGATTTGTTGTGGCATTGTTATGATCTCTGGTATTTGTGTTTGAATGTAAAAGGATTTTGTGTTCGAATGCATTTCGTCTTCAGTCTGTTACAAACCGGATTTCTGTGATGTACCTTGCACCCTTCTTGCGTAAGTATTCCACCTACTCACCCTTTTACTACGACTCACTGTTTGAAGTTTATCAAGACCTCACTCGTCATGCATGCTTGGCCCAGTTTTTGAGTTGAGACGATATCGTTCTGAGTTTCCTTCCATTTGATTGCCTTTTAAACAAATCGTGACATTAAACTGATGGGCGTCGGGCTCTGCTCCTACTAGCAATCCAGGACTGACCTTCGATAGCCAACATTTCTGGCGCCGTTGCCGGGGACGAAGTTGAATATTTTCCCTGAGATTGAATGACAAAGATTAAGCTGATTTCTAAAGGTGCATCAGATATCAGAACTTGAAGATTGCTACTGTGCACCTGGCGACTCCACTGTGACAACTCCGCTGGGGAGAACCCGTTCTATCAACTGTGGCTTCAAGAGGTAGACACACGAGGTCTAATCCACACTTGCTTTTAGCCACACCAGAAGCAGACTTGGAAGCGGTGCGCAGAAAGGGAAAGAGCTCTGCAAAAGGAGTTTCCATTGCTGAAAAAGGTAATACGCCATCCCCTTCTGTGAAAACTCCATTTTCATATTTTCAGCTTCCTAGTCGTACTTCCTTTGAGGTATCCCATTTTCTGAACTTCGGGAGTGTTCCTGCTGAGTTTTCTCCTCCTGGTCTAGTATCAGAGGGAGAGATCCTTGTCACTCCCCCCTCAGGAGGTTTCACCACTCCTCCTTTGATTACTACTGTTGCGCAGAGAAAAGCACCTGCACACTCAGGTCCCTTAGACTTCTCTCTGTTTTCCCCATCGTCTCCTGTGAGGACCTCTTTTCCTACCTCACCTCTTCACACTCCGTCTCCTCCGAGTTATCCTCCACTCAACATCCCTATGGCTGGTGCTAATCCCCCACAGAACAGAATGGATGCCATAGTCGCTGCTAGATACGCTCCTTTGGTCCTGCCCCATCCTATGAATCCTCTCCCTGCTGGAGACTACTTGAAGTATATGCCCAAGTTCACTGGGGAAGGGGACATAACTATTGAAGAGCACTTGGATACTTTTTACAGTTATGCATACAACCTCAATATTGAAAATGAAGATGTCTGGATGAGAGTCTTTGTCCAGAGATTGGATGGTGAGGTTAGGAAGTGGTTCAGGGGACTGGCCCCTGGATCTATTGCTGGTATTGAAGCCCTGGATAATGTTTTTCTGAGGCAGTGGGGAGATAGAAAAGATTACATTTATTACATGACAGAGTTTGGGTCCCTGAAGAAGCAGGAAGGAGAATCTGTCTCTGAATTCTCCAAAAGGTTCAATAAGATGTATAACAAGATTCCTGCAGAGATAAATCCTTCAGAAGCCTCTGCTCAAATTTCATATGCTTGTGCATTTGACCCTGATTTCTGTCTCGTGTTAAGATAAAGAAGAGCCACCTCTTTAGCTCAGATGCAAGATGCAGCTATAGAAGTGGAATCCAACATGTTAGTAGCCGACAGATTGAGGACCAGAGCCGACACTGAAAGAAGAAAGGGAAAACTAGAAGCCTCAGTTTCTAGCTCCAAAATCTCCGGCCCATCATTTCCCCACCCTCAATTCAATGAGTTGACCTAGCTGGTGAACGTTCTGAAAGAAGAAATGGAGAGATTAAAGATGGAAAGGAAACAAATGAACAAAGGCCCTCAGAGCACCGAGAACAAAGGAGGTTTCAGAAGGCCAAACAATTTTACTCCTCCAACTATGCACAAAGAGAAGGAAAGGGATAGAGATGACCAAAGGATTCAGGCTCCCTTCCAGAACAATTTTGTAGCTGATGAAGGAGAAAGAAAAACAGACGAGCCTGAACCCAAAATCCACTCTGTAGAAGTCACTCCTCCTTTCCCTCACCTGAATCAATCAGCATACGAAGAGTCTCTCATGGACATCCAACTTAATGAATTGAGCAAGGGAGACAAAGCTGGCGGTGGCCGAGGCAGGTATAACCTGAGGTCTGACAAGAAGGTAGTAGCACCTGATGTTCCTGAGTCATCCACTAGAGCAGAGAAGCTTGATGAAAAGATAGATGACAACCACAGAGGTAAGAAGGCCCATCCTCTCTCCCCTATTATTCAAAATCATGCTCCTGAGATTAGAGAAATTCCAAAGCTTACATCTTCCTTTAATTTCAAGCATGAAATTCAAAAGATTAGAATCCCTGTGCCCCTCACTGAGTTAATCAAACATGGGGAATTCAAAAAATGCTTCTCCGACCTGCTGAAATCTGAAGCCTCTAGCCCTTCCACATACTTCATAAGCCTCCAAGATGAAAGGCCTATGGTGGTCCTAGGTCCCATGGTAGAAGACATAGACGATTCATCCCCTCCCTTTTACACCTCCCTGAACATACATGACAAAGTGCTGCATAATTGCTTAATGGATTCATGGGCCTCCCATAACCTCATGCCCAAAGTTGTCATGGAAGAGCTATGATTAGAAGTCACCAGAGCCTATCATGACCTCTATTCCTTCGACTCCAGGAGGGTACAATGTTTGGGAGTCATCAAGGACCTGGTAGTTTCCCTGTTTCAGCTGCCCATGAAAAGTATGGTCATGGATATAGTGGTGGCTGATGTTCCCCCCAAGTTTGGCATGCTATTGTCAAGGTCTTGGATTAAGAGACTTGGAGGGACACTGCAGATGGACCTCACGTATGCCACCATTCCAGTCTTTGGGGGGGAACAAAGGAGATTGTACAGAGAAGCCCAACTAGCCTACATTGTCAGTGATGAAGCAAACCCCACTAATCATCCCATCTATGCCTTAGACACTGACTTAGGATCTAGCTTATTGCAGGTAACTGATGAGCCTAAGCCCCCTTTATAGATCAGAAAGCAGCTCAGTCTTAATCAGGGGATGCCCTCTCCAACCACCTCTGTTTGGAAGATGTTCTTTGATGGAGCTTCTTCCAGTATAGGTGCAGGTGCCGGGGTGGTATTCAAATCTCCTTCTCAGGAAACCATATCACTGTCATACAAGCTATAATTTGAAGTCACCAACAATGTGGCAGAATATGAAGCTTTGGTTCTGGGATTAAGGGCTGCAAAAGAAATGGGAATCAGGGAGATGGCTGTGTTCGGGGATGCAGAATTAATTGTCTGGCAGGTAAAAAACGTCTATCAGACCAAGCACCCTCGTCTCAAGAATTACAGGAACAAGGTATGGGATCTTATTGACAGCTTCTTCCTGGCTTTTAACATCTCTTTCATTCCAAGGGAAGAAAATGCTCCGGCCGACTTTCAAGCCTTCTCAGCTAGTTTGTTTGAAGCTCTTGCGCTGCTCGCTGACGGATCAGAGGTGGAAATAAGATACAGACCCTCTGTACCGGACAATGTCAAACATTGGAAGGTATTTGAAGATGATCAGGATATTGAGAAATTCCTCCAATCCATCGATGACTTCTCTGCATTGCATATAGATGAGGACCCTGACGAGGAACCTGACCACCACCCTGGGGAGTTGTTGAATAAAGTTGCAGACAATCTGATTATTCAACTGCCGAGCAATCATATACCAAGAGGTCTGATCCCATTAGAAAGATTGTTCGATGGGAATGATGTGGCAATGAAGGGCATAATTTCAGGTGATGATGCTGATATGACTGAGTGCAACATAGGCACACCAGAGGAGCCCAAGTTGGTCAAGCTGTCAAAGAGCCTGAATGAGGAGTAGAGGATCGGATATACTAAGTTGCTGAGGGAGTTTTCTGACGTGTTCGTGTGGACCTACAAAGATCTCAAGACATACGACACATCAATCATTGAGCACAAGATCCCACTGAAAGAGGAGGCTAGACCCTTCAAGCAGAAGTTGAGATAGATAAATCCTACACTGCTACCTGTCATGGAGAGGGAAGTAAAAAAGCTGTTGGATGCCCAAATCATAGTCCCCTTGAGATACTCTAGCTCGATAGCCAATTTGGTCCCAGTAAGGAAGAAGAGCAGAGAAATCAGACTCTGTGTCGATTTCAGGAATCTAAACAAGAGTTCAAGGAAGGACAATTACCCCCTGCACAACATGGAACATATATTGAAGAGGGTCACTGGTGCATCTAGGATATCTACAATTGATGGATTTTCTGGCTATAATCAGATATCATTCATGCCCGAGAACAGAGAAAAAGCAGCCTTCATCACTCCTTGGGGCACATTCATGTATGCCAAAATGCCATTTGGGCTGATGAACGCGGGAGCAACGTTTCAGCGAGCCATGAACATAGCCTTCATCGGAGAAAAAGATAAGTTTGTGGTGATTTACCTAGATGACATAACAATCTTCTCCAAGACTGATGTTGAGCACCACTCCCACTTGAAGAAGGTTTTCCTGAAGTGCCGCAGGTTTGGCCTTTCCCTGAATCCCAAGAAATCATTGTTTGCTATGCAAAAAGGGAAGCTGTTAGGTCATATAGTCTCAGCAGAGGGAGTGAGGATTGATCCTGACAGGGTAGAAGCAATTCAGGCCCTGTCGCTTCCCAGATCCAAAAAGGAGGTCCAAGCATTTTTGGGAAGGATTAATTTCCTGAGGAGGTTTGTCTCAAATTTTGCTGAATTGGTGAAACATATCACAGCCATGCTCAGGAAGGTCCATGAAATAAAATGGACCTCTAAACCCAGGAAGTCTTTTGACCAAATAAAGAAGGAATTGACTGAAGCACCTGTGCTGGTCAGTCCCAATTATTCCAAAGACTTTCTGATATTTTCTTTTGCCTCATGTGATACAGTAGTGACAGTTCTGTTGCAGAAAAATGATCAAGGGCAAGAACAACCTATTGCCTTCTTTAGCAAGGCGCTGAGAGATGCAGAGCTCCGATACGAGATCATGGAGAAGTAGGCTTATGCCTTGGTGAAATCTCTCAAAGCTTTCAGGGTCTATGTCTTACACTCAAAGATCATTGCATATGTCCCTTCAACCTCTGTGAAGGACATTCTTATACAGCCTGACATAGACGGAAGAAGAGGTAAATGGATCACCAAGATCCTAGAATTTGACCTGGAAATTAAGCCCACCCAGCTAATAAAGGGGCAGGGTTTGGCCAAGCTCCTGGCCAAATCCAATTATAAAGCTTTGGAAATCAACTTTATAAATGATCAAGCTGAATCATCCAATAGGGATTCCCAAAGCACTATGCCACTATCAGCATGCCCCTGGTACAAAGATATCTTGTATTTCCTGCAGGAGTTGAGACCCCCTGATGGGATGGAAAAAGGCAAGGCAAGAGCTTTAAAGCTCAAAGCTGTCAGGTATTGTCTTATTGGCCAAGCCTTGTATTGGAAAGATCCCCAGGGGATATTACTAATGTGTCTGGACCCACAACAGGTCCAGAAGGTTATGAATGATTTTCATAGAGGTCTCTATGGAGGCCATTATTTTTGGAAGACCACTGCTCACAAGATCCTCCAAGATGGATACTACTGGCCCACCTTATTTCCTGATGTCTGCAGGGAAATTAGAGCTTGCATCAAATGTCAGAAATTCTCAGGAAAGCAGCAGCTCAAATCCTTGCCATTGAAACCTGTGGTGGTCTCAGCGCCCTTTCAGTAGTGGGGGTTGAACTTCATCTGGGAAATTCATCCTCCCTCAAGTAGCCAACATCGATGGATTTTGACAGCAACCGACTATTTCACTAAATGGATAGAAGCTGTCCCTACTAGAAGCACTTCCCACAAAGTAATCATCATCTTTCTGGAAGACATCATAGCTAGGTTCGGCTGCCCTAGAAAAATTGTAACTGACAATGCTTCCCCATTTAGATCTGAGCCTCTGGTTAAATTTTGTGAACAATTTGGGATTTCACTGATTCACTCCACTCCCTACTATCGTCAGGGAAACAGACTGGCAGAGTCCTCTAATAAAAGCCTAATCAAGCTTATCAAAAAGCTATTAGAGGACAATAAAAAAGCCTGGGACTCAAAGCTCAAATTTTCTCTATGGGCTGATCGGGTGACAACAAAGAAATCCCTAGGTCTCTCACCCTTCCAGCTTGTTTATGGGATTGAGGCTGTCTACCCCACTCAACTTGCCTTGCCTGTGGCAAATCTCCTCCAAGACTATGAGGGGGAACCTAACCATATGCTTAGAAGAATCCATCAGATGGTGGAGGTGCAGCAGATCAGAGAACAGGTCCTGTACAGAGCTTACAATCATCAGCAGAAGATCAAACAAGCTTTTGATAGGAAAAGCAAGAAGAAAGAGTTTGAGCAGGGTGACCTGGTGCTCAAATGGGATGCACCCAGGCAGGAAAAGGGCAAACACAGTAAATTTGATGCCCTCTGGTTCGGGCCTTTCAAGATCCTTGAAGCGTTTTCAAAAAACACTTACAGGTTGCAGGATCTGGAAGGAAATGAGGTTTTTAGTGGCCCAGTCAATGGGCATTTCTTAAAGAAATGTTTTATGTGAGCCGTAGTCGGCTCGTTTTTTTTTGTTTTGTAAATATTGTTTTGGTTTTTGTTTTGTTTTCCGGACTAATAAATGACTCCATAGCCCAACAAAAAAGGCACTAAGTCTGCAAAAGAGTTCTTAGAGCATCATAGGGATGAATCTATCCCCCATGGATCCAAATGTTAGTGATATTTCCTGTAGAGGGGATTAGATAGCAAAATAAGGGGTTAAAAACCCATTTGTCCTAAGTTTGGGCGATAATGTGCCCATGGTAAGCAACGAGCAAGTCCGAGCGGTCCAGATTTGCGATCAATGACGCGCGTTGGATTCCAGACCCCCCTCGCCTTTCTACCTTTAAGCGGGGGGGGGTCCAGAATCGGAGGTGCACCTCTCCGACGGCTTTGATCAACGCACCCAGATCAACGACGATGAAGACCATTCCGGACCCCCCCTGCCTTTCTACCTTTAAGCGGAGGGGGGGGGTCCGGAATCCCATATGCAACTTTCCGACGACCATAATCGAGGCGCCCAGATCAATGGTGCTCGTGCAGTCCCGCCCTTCATAGCCGCTCCATGTTTAGCCAGTGTGGGCCACTCCCCTACCTTGTCATCTTTCAATCCACCTTTCTCCCGCTGCCGTGTGTCACTCACCCACCTCATCCTTGTGGTTCGCGTGGTTCTCCCTTCTTCCCACCATCCACTCATTACCTGCCACGTGTCTCGTCCCTTCACACGTCAACCTCTCGCCCGAAGGCGAGCCCATTAGCTCCCGTCTTCCTCCCTCCACCAAGTGTCTATCCTGTGTCACCCCTCTCACTTCTCGCCATTCCTTCCACGTACCTCCCCGATGCCATAACTCCTATAATACACCATGTCCTCC
>JASDQU010307540.1:80083-90630 GCA_032191745.1 Picea mariana
CATCGATTCGCCGATGTAACTGTCAGAAGATCTATCGCGTCTGCCATAAGTTGCATGATTATTCAAAGATTGCGGCTGCAGAGTGTCAGAAGCCATGCAGATGCAAAGCTTTTAATGCATTTTCTTGGTTCCGCTGTTGTTGTTGTTTTGAGTATATGTAGGCATTTTTGCCATTCTTGTATCTATCGATGGTAGAGCTAAGCTCCCGACTGTAAAGCTTCAACAAATACTTTGGTTTCCTGGTTATGCCTCTGTGTTTGATATTTCTTGGTTTATGACAAACAGTTCTCCTTTTCCATCTTTGTATCATCTTCTGCTGGAGGGTTCACAGTTGAGGGATTCACGTGGACTTAACAATCTTGTTGCGATAAAGGATTTGTTGTGGCATTGTTGTGATCTCTGGTATTTGTGTTTGAATGTAAAAGGATTTTGTGTTTGAATGCATTTCTTCTTTAGTCTGTTACAAACCGGATGTCTGTGATGTACCTTGCACCCTTCTTGCGTAAGTCTTCCACCTACTCACCCTTTTACTACGACTCACTGTTTGAAGTTTATCAAGACCTCACTCGTCATGCATGCTTGGCCTGATTTCTGAGTTGAGACGATATCGTTCTGAGTTTCCTTCCATTTGATCACCTTTTAAACAAATCGTGACATTAAACTGATGGGCGTCAGGCTCTACTCCTACTAGCAATCCAAGAATGACCTCCGATAGCCAAAAATATGGATACTGGTGCAAAAGTCTCATCATAGTCAACTCCCTCTATTTGTGAAAACCCTCTTGCCACAAATATTTCTTTGTATTTTTCAATACTTCCATCAACAACATGCTTGATTTTTTAAATCCATTTGGAAGTCACTACGGACTTTCCCTCTGGTCTTGGAACAACATCCCATACATCAAATATAGATTGATATTCTGCAGTCATGGCATCTTGCCATACTTGTTCACCTGAAGCTTATCCATGACAAGTTGGATTTGAGTCAATAATGTGAGTCATGGTTGAAAGGTAGCTTGAGAATCTCTTTGGTCTCTTTCTTTCTCTGGTTGTTCCTTGTGGCGCTTTATGCCCTTATGCTTCTTGTAGAGTTTGTTGGGCCCAAGCAGTCTTTTTATGTTCAACTATAATGTCCTTGGGTATGTTACTTAGAGAAACTAAATATGTTGGTGCAACTGGATCAACTGGAGCTATTGGTTCATCAAGAATAATATTTGTCTCCCTCTGAACTGCTGAAGGGGGATAAGGTATTGTTTCACCACCAATTTCCATTTGAGCTTCTCTGAATTTATGGAAGGATACTTCTTCTTCAAAATTAACATCTCTTCTTACTTCAATTTGTCTCTAACCTGGAATGTATATTTGATATGATTTTTAGGATTCAGTGTATCCTACAAATGTACCCTTTCTTCTTGAAGGTTCTAGTTTGGATGTCTTTTCTTTCAGTACATGAAGATATACTGGACATCCGAATATTCTGAAGTGTCCAATCTTAGGCTTCACTTTGGTGAATGCTTCTTTTGGAGTAATGTTCTTCAGAATCTGATGAGGACTTCGGTTTTGAACATAGACTACTGTCATACATGCTTATGCCCATAGAGTGATAGGTAGACTCTGATCATGTATCATTTATTTAGTTGTCTCAATGATAGTTCTGTTTTTCCTTTCAACAACACCATTTTGTTGAGGGTTGTAGGGAATTGTGAACTCCCTCTTGATTCCTGTTTCAATACAAAAATTATTGAATTCTTTTGAGGTGTATTCTCCTCCATTATCTGATCTTAATATTTTGATTTTTCTTCTGGCCTGGTTCTCAATCTAAGCTTTTAATTCTTGAATTTTTGCAAGGAATCCATCCTTGTTATTTAGAAAGTAAATCCAAGTTTTCATGGAGTGATCATATGTGAAGAGTACATAGTACAAGTACCCATTTAGAGATGAAATAGTCATTGTCCCACATACGTCTGAATGTATCAAGTCCAAGATTTCCTTGGATCTATTGTCACTACTTGGAAAGGATCCTTTAACATTTTTTCCAAGGGCACAACCTTTGCAAACACCTTTATGCTGAATATGTATATCTAGTAGACCTGTTACCATTTTCCCTAGAGCTGGAAGATATCTATAATGAATGTGTGCAAGTATTTTATGCCATAACTCACTCAAGATGATAGTGTCATGTAATAAGGCTTGGACTGGTTTGATGGTCAATTTGTACAACATGTTTTCTCAGACACCAATTACTTTGAAAGAGCTTATATGAGAGTCTTTGTTCCATGCAAGAACTCTTCCTTCTGAGAAAGTAATTTTGTAGCCTTTGTCTTCTAAGGCCGAAATAGAGACAAGGTTTCTCTTCATTCTAGGTACATATAGTACTTCTTATAATTTAAGATTCATATCTGAATCTAGTTGGAAGGTAGAAGTTCCAACTCCTCTTACATTATATCTGGCATCATCTCCAAGAAAAAGATGTATATGTGTCTCTTTCTCAACGAAATGTGTTAGATGCTTTCTAAGACCGATCATGTGCATGGAGGCACCACTGTTAATTAGCCAAGTATTTTCATTGATGGGAACCATACCTGAGAGTGATGAGATGCTGATGTCTTCATTTATTTGAGGTATTTTCTTCCTGGAACCGATATTTCTTGAATCATTAAGATTTCCTCCCATCATGATTTTGCTCATCTTCACAAACCCTTGTCAACTAGGATAGAAAACCTAACAGCTAGGATAGGCTAGCACTTTTAGGTTTTGTTGGGATTATGACTACCAAAAATAATACTTGAGAAATATGATAGCCCTAGTAAGCTGAAGAGCTTCTTCAAGGAGTTGCAGAAATCCAATTCTGATTTTTTTTGCAGAAATTGGTGAAACCCTAGAAACCATAGGGCCAAAAAAATCAAAATGCTCAGAAATTCAATCTGAGACTTGCTGGAGGTGCGCTAAAGGAGGCCGTACACTTATATGTCCTTTTTATCCCCAAACTCCAAGTTTGAAGTGCTGAAAATGCTTAGAAGAGTAGGTCGTATAGAATTTTTGGAAACCCTAGGAGGGCCATACAGTTTTTGTAGAAGTGAGAGGGAATGGATGGAAAGTATTTGTGCAAGGGGATCTTCAAGACCTATGATATGATACCATTTTTATTTTTCAATAATCTAGCTTAATCATGTAGTTCATTTCAGTTTTTCATTTGTCTTAACCATTTGCAACAACCAATATCACAAGAAGAAACACCATGCAAAAGAACACAAGAAGTATCCTGGGAAACCCTTCTCAACAAGGGAAGAAAACCCAACAAATCCTTTGCTATATTCTTCAAGAGAAATACCTTCACCACCAATAAGACTTACCACACAAGAGGGTTCTCAAACCCTAGAAGACTAGTGCCCAAGAGAGGTGCGCACTTTTTCCCAAGAAGATGTACTTGCTGAAATTTCTAAACTTGTGTGAAGGATATGATTCCACAAGGGGGAATCTTCCTTTAATTATATTAGACTTGTCCTATAAACATAAGTGTCTATTGGAACAAAAAATCTGACCTCTCTAAGTCACATTATAATTAATATTAACCAGATTAATTATCTTTTACATTTATTACTGATCACATTAAGGTGGGGCTGACTTGTTTCCTTTACATTACAATTAGGGTTACAGGCAGGTCAGACTCTTGAAAAATATAGAAAGTTATATGATACACCTACTAGTCCTCATCCACTAGGGGCACATACATAAGGATGTCCATATCTCTGGCTCACTGCATTACATAGAAGAACCAGTTCTTCACATGTTCACCTGTGCTCGTCCACATGCATGTCCTTCTTTCCCACTGCATCACATAGGAGAGTCATTTAGAGTTTCTCATCAACTGTTTTTCTTAGAGGAGGCTAATACATCATCTTCATGTTTGCTCTCATGATGATGCACTCAACACTTTGTGATTTCACACGTTCACCTTGTGCTCAATGACATGCACGACCAACTCAACAGATCACCTTTCCTAAAGGATAATCATCTGGATTTCTTCTCAACTCTATGAATGGAGGAGGTCATCTCTACATTCCAGCTCTATCTTAGATAGGAACCATGTACCCTTCTTAGGGGATTTCTCTTAGGTTTTTAAGCTGGAGAAAGTCTCACATAGCTAAAATGATCCACATCTCATAGGTTTGTAAGTTGGAGAATGTCTCACATAGCTACAATCATCAACACTCCCTCTTAGCTAGGGAGGCATTTTCCATCAGGCCAAGTCTCTCACAGAAATAATTGAACTTTGTCTTGGCAAGTGTTTTGGTGAAGATATCTGCAATATGTGCATGAGTATAAAGATACTGCACATGAATTGTCTTCCTCTCCACCATGTCTCTGATATAGTTATAATTGATTTCAATGTGTTTCTATTTGTCATGAAACACCAGGTTCTTCGAGAGCTTTACACAGCTCTGGTTATCACAATGAATAGTAGTAGGATCCATCTCATGATTGAATAAGTTAGTCAAAATTTTGCGGAGCTATACTACTTCATGAACTGCCACACTCAGTGCAATGTGCTCTGCCTTTGTGGTGCTTAAATCCAAAGCGCTTTGTTTTCTGCTACACCAAGAAACCATGGTTGATCCTAAGGTGAATCAACAACTGGAGGTTCTCTTTCTATCTACTTCACTTCCTACCCAATCTGCATCGGCATATTCTTGTAGGCTCAAGTCCAAATTGGATGCATATCTCAGGCCATAACCAATTGTGACTCATAAGTATCTCCATACATGTTTTGCAACTATCCAATGTGTATGTTTCGGTTGGCTCCTAAACTGGCTAAGCACATTTATTGCATAACAAATGTCTGGTCTAGTGTTAACCAGATACATCAGAGATCTGATCAGATTTCGATATAGGTGTGGATCTACATCTCCTAAATCAATATCACTCATTTTCTTTACGTCCATTACCATTGGAGTAGGCATGGATTTGCATTCTGTCATACTGAACTTTTTCAGTATCTCCATAGTATATTTTCCTTGACTTAGGAAAATCTCATCTGTTCTCTACCATACTTCTAGTCCCAAGAAATAATGCATCGATCCCAAATCCTTCATTTCAAATTTGACAGTCAATGCTTTTTTTCATTCAACAATGAGTCTCTCTAAACCGATGAGGAAAATATCATCCACATATAAGACCAAAATCAGACACTCATTGCCATCAATGCAATAATACAAGTTTGGATCAAAAATACTTTTATTGAAGCCCAAACTCATCATAAATCCATCCATTTTCTTGTACTAAGCACATGGTGCTTGTTTTAGACCATATAGGTCTTTCTTCAACCTGCATACATGATATTTTTCATTGTGTGCAATGAAACCTTCTAGCTGCTCAATATAAAATTCTTCCTCAATTTCACCATTGAGAAAATATGTCTTTACATCCATTTGATGTAGCTTCCAACCCATGGAAGCAACTAGCGCAATGATATATCGAATGGAGGTATATCTGGCTACTGGTGCAAAAGTCTCGTCATAGTCAATTCCCGCTATTTGTGAAAAACCTATGGCCACAGATATTTCTTTGTATTTTTCAATACTTCCATCAACAACATGCTTGATTTTGTAAATCCATTTGGAAGTCACTACAGACTTTCCCTCTGGTCTTTGAAAAACATCCCATACATCATTTTTTAATATAGATTGATATTCTTCAGTCATGACATCTTGTCATACTTTTTCACCTGAATCTTCTCCATGACAAGATGGCTTTGAGTCAATAATGTGAGTCATGGATGAAAGGTATCTTGAGAATATCTTTGGTGTCTTGCTTTCTCTGGTTGTTCCTTGTGGGGCTTTATTCCCTTCTTCTTCTTGTAGAGTTTGTCGGGCCCAAGCAGACATTTTATGTCCAACTGTAATGTCTATGGGTATGTTTCTTGGAGTAACTGAATCTGCTGGTGAAACTGGATCAACTAGAGCTATTGGTTCATTTGGAATAATATTTGTCTCCCTCTGAACTGCTGAAGGGGGAGAAGGTATTGTTTCACCATCGATTTCCATATGAGCTTCTCTAGATTTTTGGAAGGCTAATTCTTCTTCAAAAGTAACATCTCTGCTTACTTCAATTTGTCTCTGACCTGGAATGTAGATTCAATATGCTTTTGAGGATTCAGTTTATCCTACAAGTGTACCCTTTCTTCCTAAAGGTTTTAGTTTGGATCTCTTTTCTTTTGATACATGAAGATATATTGGACATCCAAATATTTTGAGCTGTACAATCTCAGGCTTCACTTTGGTGAATGCTTCTTCTGGATTAATTTTCTTTAGGATCTGATGAGGAATTTAGTTTTGAACATATACTGCTGTCATACATGCTTCTTCCCATAGATTCATAGGTAGACTCTAATCATGTATCATTACTTTAGTTGCCTCAATGATAGTTCTATTTTTCCTTTCAACAACCCAATTTTGTTGAGGGTTGTAGGGAAATGTGAACTCCCTCTTGATTCTTGTTTTAGTACAAAAACCGTTGAATTGTTTTGAGGTGTATTCTCGTCCATTATCTTATCTTAATATTTTGATTTTTCTTCCAGTCTGGTTCCCAATCTAAGCTTTGAATTATTGAAATTTTGAAAGGACTCCATCCTTTTTCTTTAGAAAGTAAATCCAATTTGTCCTAGAGTGATCATCTATGAAGAGTACATAGTACATGTACCCATTTAAAGATGGAACAATCATTGGCCCACATATGTTTGAATGTATGAAGTCCAATATTTCCTTGGATCTATTGTCACTGCTTGGAAAGGATCCTTTAACATTTTTTCCAAGGGCACAACCTTTGCAAACACCTTTATTATGAATTTGTATCTCTGGTAGACTTGTTATCATTTTTCCTAGAACTGGAAGAGCTCTATAATGAATGTGAGAAAGTCTTCTATGCCATAACTCACTCAAGTTGATAGTGTCATGTAATCAGGCTTGGACTGCTTTGATGGTCAATTTGTACAACATGTTTTCTCGGACACCAATTACTTTGAAAGAGATTATATGAGAGTCTTTGTGCCATGCAAGAACGCTTCCTTTTGAGAAAGCAATTTTGTAGGCTTTGTCTTCTAAGGCCGAAATAGAGACAAGGTTGCTCTTCATTTCAAGTACATATAGTACTTCATCTAATTTAAGCTTCATATCTAAATATAGTTGGAAGGTAGAAGTTCCAACTCCTCTTACATTATATTTGGCATCATCTCGAAGAACAACATGTAGATGTGTCTCTTTCTCAACGAAATGCGTTAGATGCTTTCTAAGACCCATCATGTGCCCGGAGGCACCACTGTCAATTATCCAAGTATTTTCATTGATGGGAACCATACCTAAGAGTGCTAAGATGTTGATGTCTTCATTTCTTTGAGGTCTTGTCTTCCTGGAACTGAGCTTTCTTGCATCATTAAGCTTTCCTCCCATCATGATTTTTCTCATCTTCACAAACCCTTGTCAACTAGGCTAGAAAACATAACATCTAGGCTAGGCTAGCACTTTTAGGTTTTGTTGGGATTATGAATTCCAACAATAAGCCTTGATAATTATGATATCCCTATTAAGATGAATAGCTTCTTCAAGGAGTTGGAGAAATACAATTCTGAATTTTTCTGCAGAAATTGGTGAAACCCTAGAAACCCTAGGGCCAAAAAAATCAAAATGCTTGGAAATGCAATCCAAGACTTGCTGGAGGTGCGCTAAAGGAGGCCGTACACTTCTATTTCCTTTTTAGTCCCAACTTCCAAGTTTTAAGTGCTGAAAACCGTTAGAAGATTAGGCTGTACGAAATTTCTGGAAAACCTAGGAGGGTTGTATGGTTTCTACAGAAGTGAGAGGGAATGGCTGGAAAGTGTTTGTGCAATGGGATATTCAAGACCTATGCTATGATACCATGTTGATTTTTCAATAATATAGGTTAGGCATGTATTTCATTTCAATTTTTCATTTGTCTTAACCATTTGCAACAACCAAGATCACAAGAAGAAACACCATGCATAAGAACACCAGAATTATCCTGGGAAACCCTTCTCAACAAGGGAAGAAAACCCAGCCAAATCCTTTGCTATATTCTTCAAGAGAAATAATTTCACCACCAATAATAATTAACATACAAGAGGGTGCTCAAACCCTAGAATACTAGCACCCAAGAGAGGTGCACACTTTTTCCCAGGAAGATGTACTTGCTGAAATTTCCAAACTTGTGTGAAGGATATGATTCCATAATGGGGAATTTTTCTTTAGTTATATTATACTTGTTCTATAAACATAAGCGTGCTCAGCCAAAGGAATGTCCAACTCAGTAGATCACCTTTCCAGCAGGATAATAATTTGGAGTTCTTATCAACTCTCTGAATGGAGGAGGTCATCTCTATGTTCCAACTATGTCTAAGATAAGAACCATGTACCCTTCTTAGGGGATTTCTCCTAGGTTTGTAAGCTGGAGAAAGTCTCACATAGCTAAAATGATCCACATATCATAGGTTTGTAAGATAGAGAATGTTTCACATAGATGCAATCATCAACAAATGAGAAGGTATTGTTGTGGGATTCAACTCATGCTGATAGAGGAAGGCATTCAAAGTTTCAAAAATTATGGTTGGGTCCTTTTAAGATCACTTTTGTCCTAGGTGCAAATACTTACATTCTAAAGGACTTACAAGAGCGATTGTTTTCCTACAACACTAATGGTTCCCACCTAAAACATTACGTGGAACCAACTTAAAGAATTAACGCTGTTTGGATTTTTTTTGTATTATAGTAGTTTTCATGTCTTTTTTTACATTAGTAGTTTTCATTTTTGCTATTTCATTTTCTGTCATTTCATTTCTGCTTTTACATTTCTAGTTTTAATTTCTACTATTTCATTTTCTGTCAGTTCATTTCTGCTTATTTCAATTTTGTTGTTTCATTTCTGCTATGGCATTTCTTGATTTTTGTTCTTTTTGACTTCATTTCTTGTCAAAATAAAATGTTGTCTTAGTTTTTCCACAACAACACTTCTGCAAAGTATTGTTAATCAATAACAATCAAGATTACATAGCTGTCATGATGTTTCCCTTGAAGGCATCATTGAAATTGTTATCTTCTTCCACAACTGTTTTATGAGATAGTTGGTTTTATCCCTCTTTTGCTTTCCCTGTCTTCATCCATTTCGAGATTCAAAAGAGAAAGTTCAAAATTTTTTTCTCCTTGGAGTCAAGAAATTTTTTTAGTTGAATGATTATGCTTACAGGGATAAACCTCCTCATCCTTAACACTTTCCATGAGTTATTCCCAAATTCCTGGTTATTTTTCCATTAAATCCATTCACTTCCCCCTGTTGCATAATCATTCTGATCTATATCTTCTTGATTTGATGTTACTTGCTTTGTGAAACAATATATCCTGAGTTCTCAATCTATTGAAAGCATATTTCCCTGTGGAGTCACCAGTTTGTTGACAATTAAAATTGAAACGATGAATTCTGCCCGCAAAGTATTGCTAAAGCGCTATTATTTAACTATGCTAATAATATAATACTAGTAGGTGGGACCCCATTGTAGACTAGAGGCACAAGGATAGACATATTACACATGTTTTGCTGCTGTTTTTGATGCTTCCTATATAGTCTTACATTTTTGACATGCAGTCTTGGTTTCATTTGGCGTAGTGATAGGTGGATAATTCATTATTGTGGAATGCTTTTGCGACACAAAACAATTTTATGATTATGAGGAGAATATTATTTACAGTTGCTATGATTTTACCTTGCCACTAATCCTTATGATCGATTACATAGCCACATATATGAAAGATATATTTTAATGGTAGCATGAATAAAACAAAGAAAAAATATTATGAAAAGATCCTAAAGTGTAACAAAAGGAAATAAGTTATATATTTGAGCTATAATAAAATACTATATGCAAGTTTGAATGGAAAAGTTAAGGGATATTAGTGTTAGTCCTAACGATTATGCTATTTGTTTGGTTAATGGACTATGCGAATTAGATTTAAATGGAGGTGCATATAGCATTGTAAATATGATTATGGCATGGCGTTATGGCAAGGGTTAACATGTAAACTATATTGGGTGGCGCACTATGCAATGGATATTGTTTCAGATTTCATGATGGTTTGGCATTGAATACACATTTGTTATATGGTTTAATTGTTGGTGAATGTAATTCTTATTGGGATGTCTCGTACTTTGAATTGAATGGGCCAAATGATGGAAGCAACACACATTTACTACATGTCACTCCATACTTCCCCTATCTCCCGTCACCCTAGCATTGTTCCATTGTTTCATTTTTTGCTCTGTTGGTTGTGAAGCTCCACTTTTTCAGGGTTTTGGAAGAGAGGCTCGTCCAAATCACCATTTAAGTGTTTTTCCATAGGTATGATTCTTTTTCTCTCCATCCATTATGTATTCTCTGTTGTATGAACCAAATTATTGTTAAATTATGTACCAAGGCAAGTGTTTCTCTTCCCTAGGCCCTAAGGGGGAGAAATTGCCGAATATGGGTCTTAGTCAAATTAATTTGTG